>CAJGYO010000912.1:0-140270 GCA_904845875.1 Miscanthus lutarioriparius | reverse complement strand
AAATTTGGTGGGGATTGTTTGGAATATTTGGGCTAGGCCCATTTATTTCATTTAATCTCAAGGCCCACGATTAATGCTAGGTGGTTAAAGTGATTAATCCCAAATGGGTAGTTAAGGAGTATCTTAACCAATTTAAATTGGTGAACTATCTGTGCACTAATTGAGAAGTTGACAAAGAGAGAGAGGGTGTCACACGCGTGCGCGCTCGCTCGCCGAGCCGTACCGAGGCGCGGTAACTGATGGCTGGTTAATGGCTGACACCAATGACTAGTAACGGCTGGAGGTTCTTCGATAATCGATGGTCTTTGGTGAATGGTGACACCAATGACTAGTAACGATTTGGAGGTTACTAGGAACCGATGGTGGTTAATGGCTATCAATCACCGTGATGTTGTTCAATCTCTTTCTCTTGCTTCTATAAAAAGGTGCGTACTCTAATTAACGCTTGCGGCTGAAAACCACTCACTCTCCCTTTTTTTGCTGCCCGGCTGCTACTTTCGCATCTCCATCCATTACCTCTGCTTGACGGAGCAACGGGAGAGCGATTGCCTCCGGAACCCTCGTCTGTCTGCATGAACCTTGCACGGGGTGTCGTGGCGATTAGGTTTTTAGGGGAAGCGATTCATGACTGCTCGTCCAAGACGTCTTCTTCCTGTGATCGCTTCATGAACAACAAGGTGTCTTCTTCCCGGTGACCGTTCGTGGGGCGCCTTTGCGAACACCTTCCTCCATCATTGTGGTCCACGACTTGAAACAACGCACTATGTGCGGTGCGAATGGAGCCTCCGATGCCCTCGGCATGGGACCCTCCGCTGGGTACACTCTAAACTCTCTGATTACTATACTTTGCGTACTTACTGTATCAATCGGTATGTCATACTTGCATGCTGTAGCGTTTGTTAGTGATATATACATGCACATATATGTTGTCACGAACCTGCGATGTTTATTTCTGGATTAAATTGACCATGAAAATGCCTAGTTATCTAACATGGCGTTGGGGTGGTGGCGGCGGACTAAGCGTTGGGGCGGCAGCGGTGGCACGGCGTCCGGCCAGCGGCCCGGCTCTCGGCTCCTGGTGTGGGTGCGTGAGGAGAAGGAAGAAAAACAAAGAGAGAAGGATTTTGGAGGTAGGGTACAACAGGAAAGAAAATAGCTGAAATAAAAAAGATTAAATTTTGGAAGAAACGACGAGAATGACATTTCATAAGTGCCCAATTTGATAATTGGATTCTAGCTAAACCTTTTATGGGATGGCAAACAGGCGAAGCCAAGTTTGATGATGACAAAATCCAAATCATCTCATTGGTGTTGGTGTGGCGCGTCCACGTGCCCGCATTGAACGTCTTCAAGGAGGTGCGGCGGCCGCGCGAGAGCTGGCGCGAGGGCAGTGTGTGCAAGGGCGTATTGGCTACCTATGCGGTGGTCTGACACCTGTGGCGGCACGGCGACGACTTACGCCAGCGGCGGCTTACACATGTTGTTAAGGGATGCCACTAGCTGATGGTGGCTATGGCGAGGTGGCTGCAGCAAGGAGGTTGTCTGGGCCCATGGTCCATGGTCCATGGAGGAGGCTACGGAGGTTGTTCAGCGATGTGTGTAAGCGCCACATCATGGTACAGTGGGAGCAAGCTGTGGTGGTGCGAGGGCTTGTTGTGGTGAGGTCGGTGGGGCGACGGTCTCTGCAAGCCGAAGTTGAGTTAAAATTGTGGATTCGAGGTTCAGATGTCAGTGGTGGAGAAATGCGACTATGACGAGGACGCAAGCGTAGTACTTTGAGTGGTTGGCTTCTGTTTATCAGTTGTTAGGTGATGCTATGGCAGAGCTGTGTGCCATAGGTGTCCGCGAAGTCGGCATGATTGGCTAACGCAGGAGGAGGTAGATAACAGAAGTTTCTACTAGGTTGGTCTGTTAATTGGTGAGGCGACAGGTTGTCTAGCTGTCTCAGAGACCAAGAAGGTCTTCAGATGGCAGTTCGAAGCCCCGCTTGACATTTCTGCTGTCTTTGAGGAGGCAACCAGGTTGCCGAGAGCTTCTGATGCATGCATTCGGATCTCGAAGGACGTGGTTGGATTGGAGATGGCCAAAAGTTGTTCATGTCTTCGGCTTAGCGGCTTGCAGCGGACTGTGGTGGCTATCCTGTTTTAGCAAGAGTAGCCCGATGCTTGACAACATCGATAGGCAGCGCGAGCGGAACTGAAGGTGTGACAACTACTTAGCTCTGCCATTGGTTCCGCTCCATGTGTAGAATGGTGCAGCTGTGTAAAGTCGTCCCAATTCAGCTGCCTGCCGTTTATAGTTGTCTAGTTGCTTTTTGCTTTTTATTGCTAACTTTTGTTTTGGTTACTTGACCTTTAGGGCGTCCCCAAACGGACCGGATGAAATCGCTAGCTGCAAGCAGAGAAAGGAAGTTAAAATATTGAACAAAACAGTACCCAGGTCTGATTAGATGAGAAGGACCGAGGGTCAGAGACAGGGAGTTTTTTTTTTTTCGTGCGAGCTAGCTGTTTCATGACTTGCTAACAAGTGTATTCTTTGCATTCTCTTCCGTCCAAGTGGCATAAAATAATATATATGCTGGCGATTTGAGCTCCCTTTGGGGACGCCCTTATGGGGTCTTTGTTGTTCGTTGTAACTGTCAAATCTGGATATTTCTCCTTTTCTTGTATAATTAGAAGCTCTCATGTCTCATTCATTCAAAAAACTGCTTTCTGATTTGAAAAAAGAAACTTAGTATTGAGTCATTTCTCATATCATGATTCAAGGTAATATAAATCTAAAGCCCCTACAACTATTATGTAAATGTAAATCTGTTTGGTTTAGTTGTGGACTGTGAAAAAACTACTGTGAACTGTGACCTATAAAAAAAAAACTTTGAGCTAAGTGATGTGGTGGAAAGTTGTAAGTTGTTTGGTTCAAACAAGTATAAAACCTAACTAACTCTCTCTCTCTCTCTAACAGCTATGAAATAAGCCAAAAGCAGTGTCCAAGGTGCTTCGTTCCACCAAACACAGTCGTATTAAGACGCCAAAATGAAAGTTTAAAGGCATGATACACAAACCAATAAGGCCCATGGCTTTCCGAAGTATACAGGCATCTTATTGGATGCATGGTCTATAATATAACCATGAAAAATACTCGTATTTTCCAGGAGGTTCTCCGGCCACCAAAGATAAGTCTAGCAAGATATATCAGTAGCCGATAAGTTTATCTTACACGGTTGCTAGCTTTTAGAGTTCTAAAAATCGTGACGAACAAGATATCTAATGTGAGTGTTTTTTCAGTATTGTATGTTTTTTTTTGGAATCATTGTGTAGTGGTACAGTTTATGCATATTCTGGCTTTGAAGAATATGGTTATTTTCTAATGATTTTGTAAATTTTGAGCCTGTTTTTTTTTTCTTTCACAAGTTGTTTAAGTACTGTGTCATATTTCCATGAATTAGACGTTCTAACCGTCCATACAGTGTGTGCTATGTCTTGCTATCGCTCAGACCACAACTTAAATCAAGGATGACCACTGACAGCAGCTCTACTCTTCTAAGCACATTGCCTAAGAATATACCAGCAAGGTTTCTGTACCAAATCACAGATTATTTCTCTCAGAGCGAAATTGGTAAAGGTGCACTTGGAACAGTCTACAAGGTATGATTATATATGCCTGAAGTTTTTTCCCTGCCTTCTCAAGTTGACTAAAAACATGTCAGCACGCCAATATACATAATACATGATACTTGACATAGGGAATTGCCGAGAATGGGGAAATGATTGCTGTGAAGAAACTTAAGGAAAAATCAGATGTGGCCGATTATGAGAAAACATTCAATTACGAGGTCTGTAATCTTATGGCAGCCCAACATGAAAATATAGTGAAGTTGATTGGCTACTGTTATGAAAAACGGAAGAAGGTGGTGCAAAGCTATGGAAGATATGTCATTGTAGATGTAACAGAAATTTTCTCTGCTATGAATATCTACCTAAGGAAGCCTTGACAAGTATCTATTTGGTATATGTACTACAACATTCGACAGCATTCCACTACTTAATTCCTTTGATGTTTGCATCCCATTGAGTTTTTAGGTAATAATATAAAATTGCTGCTTGAAGATAAATAAGTTATTAATTAAAATTAATATTATAAACCAGAAAATTAAAATGAGTAATCAGTATAATAAGTTTTTTTTATTTACTGTTAAAGATCACTTACATATCTCCTTGTTACGCTTCTTCAGACGAATCTAATAGAATTGACTGGGACACACGGTTTAGAATAGTTCAAGGAATCTGCAAAGGCGTACATTTCTTACATGAGGAAATGAATCAGCCTGTCATCCTATATTCTTATAAAGGAAAACCCCACTAACAATTTTCTAAATCCACAGCCCTCCACGTCATCAGTCCCTCCTGCCCGCATTCAACTCTATCCGTCCAATCTTAAGGCCAAGTTAAATCCTATCCCTTCGTTCATCATGTCACTGCACGTCCTCTCATCTGCCATGCACATCCCATTAAACAGAAATAGAAACGGTTTACAGAAGCAATGAATCATGCACTTCCATTATCAGTTTCTAGACTCGGTTCGTCCTGCATCTAAATGAACCAGCGGCAAGCATTTAATCAATGCTTTCAATGGGCATACGAAGCATTAAGGTTTGGCGTCCTTTTGATCACCAGCTATATAGCATGCAAAGCAGCATCCACTTCAAGAGAAGGCGAGAAGTGAGCAGATGCATTCGTCTCCTCCTCCCTGTCCTGCTTTCCGTCCACCAATGCTGCCCCTCCAACTCCGGAACTCATCTCTGCATCTCCAACTACTTGGCTTCTTGGTATTTAAATACCTCCAGGGAGCAACCAGTTGGCGCCTAGGGCACCCCCGGGTGAATCAGTGATCCATGTGTCAGGCATCCTGCGTCTAGGACTATCCAGCAACGAACTCCTTAATCCTAGCAGACTAGCTTTCTCCTCCATCCATCGTCACGACCTGTTGCAGAGTTTATACTATCAATTGAAGCATCCTTTTGTCCGGTGTTGGATTTGCTTGTGCTATCCGTACTTAGTATTGATCAACTTTATGGGTAAAGAATTAGAGTTGCTAGGATGGACTTTTAGGGATTTTTGTCTCCAGGAGATCCAAGAAACATGGTTTTGTTCCTAGGACACCACACTCGTCATTTCCGTTTGCTGGACACCGTGTGATTCTGGTTTAGCGCCTCATACACAAAACACAATAAAAAAGTCTTTTGTCATTGGGGAGGAGAGAGGAGGTTGGGCAAATGGACCATTATACCCTTGCTTTATTTTGTGGCTGTAATTCACCGGCTGCTGCTCTCCATCTCCAGCCTGTATCTCCATCACCGTACCGTTCACTTTTTGCTGGGCGTTTTCGAGTCCGCTGGCCGCCACCAACTGCAGCAGGCGTTGCTCCACCCCGGAGCATGTGGCACTAGGGTGGGCTGGCATCGAGCCCAGGTCTGCACGGCAGGCAGCAGCATCGGCGAGGCAGGCCCTTCCCCGCATGAGGTAGGGCGATGGCGTTGAATAGCTCCCGAACAGGGCACCTGCGCCGCGTTGATTCCCCAGTGAATCTATCATGGGTTCCTGTCGGGTAAGACTAAAATCCTTCATTCGTGCTTTTCCATGTGATTAGGATTCAGGAATTAAATGCGAGGTTTGGGGATCTAGTTCGTGCTTGTATCTTATGCTTGTAGCTAGGTTCATGATGTAGAGTTAGGCATCTAGTCCTTCACTGTGTTTTATTAGTTCGATTATTTAATCCTCATGTTTGAATCCGTCATTCTTCTTTTGCATTTGGCTGCAATAGGATGGATCCCAATGCAGTTTGTAGACTTTCCATTCATATCCTAGCCCATGAGCAGCACGTGGAAAATGGTAGACATGAGTATCATGTTAGCAGCCATAAGAATTGGGTTCGCAACAAGGATACAATTTCGTGGATGGATTTCTATGCTGACTTAGATGAAGAGATAAAGCATGGTAGGAACCAAAGTCTGTCTGTTACCTTTTGGGACAAGATTGCAGGTGAGTACAAGGAGATTGTCTCTGACGCAACACTGCTTGCCGCATTTGTGATGTCCTGGGACATGCGAAGGCTCCCTCTGCTTGTTTCAGTCATTAACCAGCCATGTACTAGAGTTTCTTGCGTAGTAGCAGATTCACATGCACAATCCACACAGCAGAGCGCATGTACTGTTGTGGCAGGTCCTATTATACATGGGGCTACAAAAGATGCTCATCCTTCTGAGCATGTTGCTAATGCTAGACCAGCTTCTGCTAAGCCTATTGCTAACATTGAGGAAAGTCCTGCAAATGATGATCCTTTGGGTGAAGCTGCAGAAGATGATCCTTGGGGTGATCATTCGCCCTGCGCTCGTGGTCGTGTTTTCTGAACAAGATGTTCGAAATTTCCTTTTATTTCCCGGTAAGGCCTCACACGGGACTTAATAACATGAATATCATTTTCTACTCATTTTATTATATTATTTGAATCACTTGCAGCTCAAATTTGCCTTATACCAAAAAAAAATCCTTTAAAGACAATAAATTAATTAAATATAACAAACGTATCCGAAATATACCAAATCTTAACATGGGTACCACATGTTGTATGTGGAGCGTGAAAAAGTTTCAAAGTCGGGGAGGAAAAAACTTTTTAATTTGCCGAGTGTCAAAATAAAACACTCGGCAAAAGCGAACCTTTTGTCGAGTGCGAGATAAAAAACACTTGCAGAGTGTCACTAGCCGACACTCGGCAAAGTTCTAACGCCGCACCTTGGTTGACGGCCGTCACTCGCGTCAGCGGTCTTTTGCAGAGTGTCTATTCTTTGCCGAGTGTCTTGTTGTTGTTTGTCGAGTGTTTTTATTTCCTGCACTTTCGGCAAATAAGTTTTTAATCAAGTGTATTTATTTTACCGAGTTCTTACCTATAGGCACTCAAATTAAGATATCTGCTTTCGAGTGCTCGAAAGAATGCACTCGGTAAATTACCAAGCACTTGGCATATATACTGTTTTCGGTAGTGAGAAGGAGACAAAGGAAATAAATATAAAAAGAAAATAGCGACAAACTCCTACGTGGACTCGCAGACTAAAGAAAAAAGAAAGCAGCGACATATATAGATAAAAGTTTAGAAGTCGGATTAGTCTCGGTAAAGAAGGAATAGGAAAACAAAGTTTTAGAAGTCGGATTAGTCTCAGGTAAAGAAGGAATAGGAAAACAGAGTCCGGTCACACTCACACACATGAACCAATACGTTTTGAAATCGGACTCCATACTTTAGCTGAGACAAGAGCTATTCTAACTCATATGAACACGGGTTATATATATAAGTCCGGACGGAAGAAACTCTCTATTGTCCGGTAGTTAAAGGGAGACGTACCAAAAATTGATGGACCGAAAAAAACGGCAGGAAATTTTGCCTCTTTAGTATTATATATATATAGATAGATTTTGACTATGTTTTCTGCTCCAGAAAACCAACACATGCAACATCGTATGGTTCATGCTACACTGTTGAGCTAACATATCTAATGGAAATTTCAGGTCTCTCAATCCTAGCGAGTTTCAAATAAATTGGTCTCCAGAGGATGGCAGATCGATATCCAAGAATGGATAAAGCATGTTATACTAATTATAGACAAACCGAATTTCCTTTTGGAATAAGATCATTTCTTTTATCATGTCATTGTGGAAACTATCAAATTTTATTCCTTCCGTCGGCACCAGAACTGCTACTTCGAATATCTTTTGGTTTGTACTAATAATTATGCAAAGAAGTATTTGAATTAAGGAATGATAACCAACATCTCCTTCGAAATTTGTATTGAAAGGGCTACTCCAAATGAATTGGAGGAAACTAAACATGAAGTCAAAGCTCATGTTTTTCTTAGTATATGTGTGTTGTGCTATCCATATTTTTTTAATGTGCAAACATAACTAGTCATACTTTCATGTGTTCTACACCTTTAGCGTACAAAGTGTATCTTGGGCAGTTAGCAGAGGCGGTGGTTGGTCCCCTGTCCACCATGTATATCTAACCTCAAGTTTACACTTCAACTTATTCTATAAAGAGAAACCGATGCTTTATCTGTATCCGTTACTAGGTTAGAAGCCATTACGGTGCATGCACACAGTGTTTACCTACATTATAACATGTAACACATCAAAACTGAAAGAAAGGGTTTAGAAGGCCCAAGGCCAGCACACCACCACCGCCAAGCCCAAGTCAGTAGCCCAACCCTAGAATGCACATCCCTCACCCATTAGCTGCTCTCCTTTCTCTTGCTCGAGCTCCTCCTCTCGAGCATATCTTCCCTCTTCTTCCCTAGCCCTCTCCTCTCTAACACCTCCCCCAAACCATTAGTAGCCAAGGGAAAGAGAAACGAGGAGAGCCAAGATCTGTTTCTTGCTACCCTATCTTGGGGATAGCCAAGGTGAAATGATTCCCTCTTTGGGTCTTCTGATTGATATGTTTGGATGGTCTTTGGTCTTGGAAATAAGTGGTATTGGGAGAGGAAGAATCGCCTTTGGAATCAAATATAGGATTCTGCTGCCTGTTGAGTAGTGTGGCTGTTCTTGTACTTTTCATGGCTTAAATGACTATTCCTCCTAAAATGTATAATGAGAAAGTTTTACAAGACTTTCAATCTATTAGCTCGTGAAATTGCACGATTTTAATTTGATCTAGAAGAATTTTGAGAACATTAGATTCATGATGGGACTATACAAATTATAAGAGGCTTGTAGTACTTTCTATTTTATTTTTGGATTGGCAAAGATCATGGCTTTTGGATAAGAGGAACTCTAGGTATAGATTTTTAAAATCGGATGTACTATTTTCTCTACAAAATTTTCAGTTAAGCTTTGCTCATGCATTAGGTCATCTTGCTAACCATATCTGCAAATATGAGGAATATGAAAGTTGTAGATTATGAAATGATTTGCTATCTGGTGAAATTTCATAATTTTTGGACATAAAGATATGGAGATGAAAATGTAAAGCTTGTTGTTTCAAATCTTAGAAAGTTTCTGAAGTCCGTTTTCAACCGCAGTTTAGGCCATCTTAAAGACGTGATAAAAATATAAACTCTTTATGAAAGTTGTAGATTATGAAATGATTTGCTATCTGGTGAAATTTCATAATTTTTGGACATAAAGATATGGAGATGAAAATGTAAAGCTTGTTGTTTCAAATCTTAGAAAGTTTCTGAAGTCCGTTTTCAACCGCAGTTTAGGCCATCTTAAAGACGTGATAAAAATATAAACTCTTTATGAAAGTTGTAGGCCTTGTCGTGTAGATTCCAAAAATATATTTGTTTGCTATCATAGCCCTTATGAATTGAATGATACGAAAATGTGAAGCAAAACTGCTGCATTTTGACTTGGTGCTTTGTTTGTTGTTTTACTTGTACGTGAGGTTGTGGCGTAGGAGCACTTTTCCTACTGTACCTTGTTGTTAGCATGAGTTCTCCTCATTTGCACACGCGAGGAGAAGAAGATAAGGATGCCAAGAAAAAAAAGATTAGGAGGATGACTCGTGGGGCCACCAGCAAATCCCTTAACCCAAACAACAAATAGGGACGATCCTATCCTCACAACCAAACATACATATGAGATGATCCCAACCCTAAAATCACGGACGGTCCATCCTATCTTATCTTGTCTCTGAACCAAACGCACCATATGGCCAAGTATGACACCGGAAAATCATGCATAGAAGATTTGGTCGTTTTGAAGTAGATACATTAGTTATTTCCTTTTTTTAAAAAAAATATATTGTTTCAATTTTTTACTATTATATGAATTCAATTAAATTTTGTTATACCTTGTAAAATTCAATGGTCCAGATTTAAACCCTTACTTTTTAAAAGGTACTCCCTCCATCCCAAATTGTAAGACGTTTGACTTTTTTTGGCTTAAGTTTGACCACTCGTTTTATTCAAAAATTTGTGTAAATATAGTCAAATTTAAGTCATTCTTGAAGAATTTTATTAATAAACCAAACCACGACGAAAAGAAGTGATATTTACACAAATTTTTGAATAAGACAAGTGGTCAAACTTAATGTCAAAAAAGTCAAACGTTTTACAATTTGGGATGTATTGAGTACTGTATAAGAGAAGCATCGTAACATTGTCCATAATATATATACACATCTCGATGCTAACTCCCAGTAGGCCATTACATAAGAGGTACATTACATAAGAAGCTGCTAGTAGGCCACTGCAGGTAGTATCGCTGCGCGCGTCGAAAATCTTGCACCGCCACTGCCCATATGCATCTGCTTGTTGCCTCCGATCCTCCGGGAATTAATCGTCAGGTGATTAAGAGGTGGCGGAGAGTCCATTCATTTCGTGTTGGATATATTCATGCGTGCGTGCATCCGGCAGGTCGATTTCTTACAACACTGGGGAAGCGAGCACCGTCGAGACAGCCTGTTGGCGCGCACGGCCGCGGTTCTCACGGCGCTGCTGGCTGCTGCTGCAATGGGTCCCTTCCATTGGGCTGTTGGGGGCCGTTTCTGTGCTGAAATAAGAGGCAGAAGCCTAACTTCCGGGTGCCGTAACAGGGCCCATCTGAGCCCATCTGATTTGTCAATAGATGGCCGGAAAAAGTCCACGTTATCTGACTCAACTTTCGCGAAAGTCCGTTTTTCCTTCCTGAACTTCAAAACCGGGCAAAACACCTCCCTCAACTTTTAAAACCGTTTATCCTACCTTCCTGGCCCTGTTATAAGCGGTTTTGAAGGCGGTTTTGTCTTTTTTTTTATTTCGGCTGAATCTTTGAAAAATCATAGTAAATCATAGAAAAATCATAAAATAGAAAATCTAATTTTGTTGGACTCCACACGAGTAGATCTACACAGTGAACATATAATATGGTATGCATTAGTATAAAGTTTTTGACGTGGCTTTAGATCTATACTTTTCTGTAATTAATTAGAATAATTCATAGCTACAGTTTCTATGGTCTCATTATGGTGAAATTTTTATGATGGATTAATTATTGTATGCTTAAACTGTAGTAAAAATTTCATACTCATTGGATCATGTATAACTTAGTTATAGATTTTATTTAGGTTTATGCTTGTTAAATATAAATAAATCTTTAACTAAGCTATACATGATCAACATTGGGTCTGTATTAGCAAGTTTATGTGTCTTTCAAGGGATTTAAATCAATCTTAAGATTCATCGGCCTAGCGTTTCGAATACGTTCATGAGAGCACAAAATATGAATATATGCAAACAATGCTGGAATTTGCTTAGGTCTACTTCAGCCATTGCTTATGCTGCTAAGCTCAGGAGCAATCAGCTACTCTCTTCGCTTTAAACTATATATTAGACGTTTTGATTTTTTTAGATACATTACTTTTACAATATATCTAGATATAATGTACAACTAAGTGTTTAGTAAAGCCATAATACATTATAATTTAGAATGAGGGAGCAGAAACTTTCCTGGAGAGAAGAGAAATAATATTCACCTATGCATTACACGTTTGTGTTTGTGAGCAATGGAAGCTACATGCCCCCGGATGTACTGTACGCACTAATTATCGAAGAAATACAACACCAAGATTCTCCTCCTTCACTTGATCATCAGCTGACCAAAGGCGAGCCAAGGACCGGATGGCTTTTTATCTCCGGCGCGCACGCGATCGCCACGTGGGTGGCCGCGAAGCTCCGCACGATTCCGCCCGCGGCCACGTCCGGGGCCCGCTCGGCCCGGCGGTGGCCCACCGCGGCCTCGTCGGCTTTCGTCCTCCTCCTACCCATGAATGAACACAGGCCACAAGAATTTCTCGGCCCATCAACGCGCTACTGCCAAAAAGAGTATCGCACGGTGCTGCCTATTCCCACAAAAGGGCTTTCTTATCTTAACAAAAAAAAAATCATTTTCGTCATGGTGCTGCCTATTCCCACCATATTTAGCTCTTGTGAGTACAACATCGAAGTTCCATAAAACGTTGAACCAGAGAGAGATATTCAATCCTCAGCAGAAAGTTCTAGGTTGCTCACTCCAAAAATGTACTCAAGCATATTGACCAACCTATGCAAACCTCATAAAGTGAAAACAAGACTTGAGTGCCTCCCCTTTTCCTTCCAAACAAAGGGGAAGGGATATTAACATAAACAAAATAGCGTAAAATTTCCAAAGGCAATTTTAGAGAAGAGAGTATTTAAAGCGAACCTTCTTAATAGAAACTTTTTTTTAGAAAAAAAAATCATTCAAAAATATAACCCTTGTGGTGACGGTTGCATACCAATAATTATTCCAAACTTGTAAAAAAGCATCAACTTCATGGGGAGAAAGTTTTCTACCCTCCCAAAACATTAGACCACATGAAATCAACAGAATAGAGACCTCAAAGGAAAAATAAAACTATTATCTTCTTCCCCTCTCTAGAAGTATCTAAAACTAGGCTTTCATTAAGAAAAATAATATCTTCATAGAATCAAAACACACCAAAAGACTATTCCTGATCCTTTTGCCGCGTTAATATCACACGCCACTAAGAGCATCTACAAGAGAATCATTTTCGTCATGGTACTGCCTATTCCCACCATCTTTATAAAACATCGAATCAGATATATTCAATACTCAACAGAAAGTTCTAGGTTGTTCATTCCAAAAATGTACTCAACCATACTGAACAGCACATGAAAAACTCAAAAAACGGAAAACAAGCTTGAGTGCCTCCCCTTTCCTTCCAAACAAAAGGAAAGAGATATTAACATAAACAAAGCAGAACAAAAATTCCAAAGGCATGTTTAGAGAAGAGAGTATTTTAAATAACCTCGTAATTGTTTTTTTTTTACAAAAATCATTCAAAAATACATCCCTTGCGGTGACGGTTGCATGCCAATTAACTACTCATAACATGTAGGAAAGCATCAACTTCATGGGGGGACATTTTCTACCTATTTATCCTTCCAAAATTTAGACCACATGAAATCAACAAATAGAAACCTCAAAAGAAAATAAAACTATTATCTTCTTACCCTGTCTAGAAGAAACTTTTCAAACTAGGCTTTCATAAACAACAAAAATATCTGCATGAAACATAAAACTTTTTTTTTTGATAAAAGGACACATACAACTGAAAGACTATTCTTGATCCTTTTACCACGTCAATACCACACACAATGCCACCAATAATTTATCCTAGAAATGTTGAGACCACACTAAAGCAATTGAAAAAAAAAAACTCAATGGGAAAAAGAAATACATAACTCTCCTTTCCTATGAAAACTAGATTTTCACTATGGAATTTTATCCTAAAATCCAAAAGCAAAAGAAATTAAAATGATAAAGAACACTTTTGAGATTAAATTTTTGAAAGATTCTTGTTTAAAACTTTATTGACCCCTCACGACGCCGCTAAGGCGTGTTGCATCAATTTTTTTCTACCTTAATAATACAAAGTACAAATCTTTTACGCGATCGGAAAAAAAGCTATTGTTTAGAACCTAAAATTACGCATCAAAATTGTTTTTGATAAAAGTCTTTCTTCTTCCACTGCTCCTCCTTTCTCACCCATACACTCACCTCTGGTTGGGTTTGTGCTGTGTGGCCGCTCTGTCTCCACCCAAAACAGAGCACACACACAGAGAGGCCCCGGCTCCAGCTCCGAGAGACGGAGGACTCCATGGCCGCCATGGACCTCCTCTCCGGCAAGCTCATGCACGCTCCCTCCGCCTCCATTCCTCACTCCTCCCTCCGCTCCTTCCTCCTCCCGCGCCGTCCCCACCACATCCCGCCGTCTCCGCCGCCGCCGCCATGGCCCCCTATCCTGCCGCCTCACCACCTCCTCCCCCTCCACCACCACAACCACCGAGGAGAAAGAGGACGTCAAAAGCCAGGACCTTTCTTCCTCCTCACCTCCTCCGACCCTTCCTCCGCCGCCTCCGGCGCCACCGCCAGGACCAAGAAGAAGCGGTCGGGCGGCAGCAACGGCGCATCTAGCATCCCGTCCGGGGTGCGGCTGGAGGAATCTCAAAATCCTACAAAGGGCGTGACGGTGCTCAAGGACGTGTCCTGGGAGGTGCAGCGCGGCGAGAAGGTGGGGCTCGTCGGCGTGAACGGCGCGGGCAAGACGACGCAGCTCCGCATCATCGCGGGGCTCGAGCAGCCTGACGGCGGCGCCGTCGTCAAGGCCAAGGACAACATGAAGATCGCCTTCCTCAGCCAGGAGTTCGAGGTCTCCGCCTCCCGCACCGTCAGGGAGGAGTTCTTCAGCGCCTTCCAGGAGGAGATGGAGGTCAAGCGCCGGCTCGAGCAGGTGCAGGCGGCGCTCGAGGGCGCCACCGAGGACATGGACCTCATGGGCCGCCTCCTCGATGAGCTCGACCTGCTGCAGCGCCGCTCCCAGGACGTGGACCTCGACATGGTGGACGTCAAGGTGCAGAAGCTCATGCCAGAGCTCGGATTCATGCCTGAGGACGCCGACCGCCTCGTCGCCTCCTTCAGTGGTGGGTGGAAAATGAGGATGTCTCTTGGCAAGATACTTCTTCAGGTATAAACATTAATTAACCTTTACATCATGCTGCATAATCCTTACAAATGTACAATGTGATGAATTGTGATGACCGCAAATAGAATTGCATTGTACTAGCAAATTGGCAGTGAATTCTGATAGATTGTCATTGGGTTATTGATGGCAATTGCTTTTAGTTTTAAATGTTCTAAAAATAGTGTAAATTCGATCTTGTGCAGGACCCTGATTTGCTTTTTGCTTGATGAGCCTCTGAATCATGTCGATTTGGATACCGTTGAGTGGCTGGAGAGCTATCTTAAGACGCAGGATGTGCCGATGGTCATTATATCTCATGACAGGGCGTTTCTTGATCAGTTGTGTACAAAGATAGTGGAAACTGAATTTGGTGTGTCCAAGACATACAAGGGTAACTATTCAGAGTACATTCTAGCGAAGGCAGTAGCAGTGCAGGCGCAGTATACTGCATGGGAGAAGCAGCAGAAGGAGATTGAGCAGACAAAGGAGCTGATAAACAGACTTGGTGCGGAGTTAATGCAGGGCGTGCTTCCAGTGAGCAGAAGGTAACTACTTGGATTGCTTATTGGGAAGCCTGCAACAAATCATTGTGACCGAATTGTAATTTTAGCTTCTATTTCTCTTCATATATTTCTACACATTTTTGTGTGACTACTAACTTTTATCTTGTTTCAACAGAAATTGGAGAAGCTTGAAAAGGAAGGGTTGATTGAGAAACCTTTCCAAAGGAAGCAGCTAAAGATCAGATTCCCTGACCGTGGAAGAAGTGGGAGAACTGTGTTGACAATAAACAATCTTCAATTCGGATTTGAGGATAAGGTCAGCAATGTTGTGTAGATGCCCATTGGCCATTTCTTCCAAAATTTTAGTTTTCTGAATTTTTATACTGTGATATTCTCTACATCAATTTTTTGCACCTATCCTGATTGCTGTGTTGTGTGTCCAGACTTTGTTCAACAATGCTAATCTTATAGTAGAGAGAGGTGAAAAGATAGCTATTATTGGACCCAATGGTTGTGGAAAGAGCACATTGCTTAAACTTATTTTGGGGATGGAGAAGCCACAAGGTGGTGAGGTGCTTCTTGGGGACCATAATGTGTTGCCGAACTATTTCGAGCAGAATCAGGTAAATAGAGTTACTCTGCTTGTTATCTTCTCTTGCGGTTGTTTAGATCAGATGTCGACATGGGGGCACTTGGTTATTACTTATTAGTCATGCTCCTACTGAATAAATACAAAAAGTTGTCCTTTTCCATTTAGATTAATGGGATATGATGTTCTACCAGGCAGAAGCTCTTGATTTAGAGAAGACTGTGCTAGACACTGTAGCAGAAGCTGCAGAGGACTGGACACTTGATGATATCAAAGGTCTCCTTGGCCGTTGTAACTTCAGGGATGACATGCTGGATAGAAAAGTTCAGTTTTTAAGTGGTGGAGAGAAGGTAATGCACGTTTTCAGTACAGTTTTTACCTTTTTTGTTTTTTACTCCTCAGAAGTCACCTTTATAAGCTGAAGCTCTGCCTAAATGCTCTCCGTTGGTGGTTGACAATGATTTTTGTAGAACAGTATTACTGGCCTGTTTACATTTTCTCACCCTTTATTTATGATTTCTTAGGCAAGGCTTGCATTTTGCAAGTTCATGGTGACTCCATCTACTTTACTCATCTTGGATGAACCGACAAACCATCTTGATATCCCATCAAAAGAAATGCTTGAGGTCAGACACAGTTCTTGTTCTATATAATAATCATTTTTTATGATCTATCAGTTCCTCATCTCTCTCATGTGGGATTGAGGAAATTTTCTAGCATGCAGTCCTAATAACTTTTTGCATGCTTGACAGGAGGCAATATCAGAATATACAGGTACTGTAATAACAGTTTCTCATGACCGGTACTTTATAAAACAAATTGTGAACAGAGTCATTGAAGTGAAAGATCAGACTATCCAAGACTATCAAGGAGATTACAATGTAAGCTGTCCTATGATCTTAGAAACTTGCCTCACCTATATGTTGAACTCTTTGCATATAATAGTTCCCCTTAATACTGATTGCATCCATCTATAGTGTTCTCTGCTTAACATGGCATAAGTGATTTGTATTGTCATCCTGAATGCATCTATTAGATGGTCATGTAAGAGATTAGTATGACAGAAACTATGCAGTGAAAGAGAACTAAGAGATCTATCTAGTGTCAAAAAGTTCCCATGCTGAATCTGACATGACCCAATTGGGAAACAGAATCATAATGGCTCCAGCCATTCAGTGATAAATTAGCATAAAATCAATGCGATTGTCTAGGTCATTGGAAGATGAGATAACCATTAATGATGAAGTTTTTTCTTTATCAAATGTTTGCAGTATTACCTTGAAAGGAACCTTGAAGCCAGAGAAAGGGAACTTGCTCGTGAGGAAGAGCTCGAGGAGAAAGCCCCCAAAGTAAAAGCAAAGTCGAAAATGTCGAAGGTAAATATTTAGGCCACTTCAGGTGTGAGCTGTAAAATTGGTTTACTTTAGTTTGCCAGTCTAACAGTTGTTTTCGTTTTCTGAACTCTAATGCAGGCAGAGAAAGCCGTCAGAAAGAAGCAGAAGATGCAGGCCTTCCAACAAAGCAAACAAAAATCAAAGTCGCTTAAAAATTCAAAGAGGTGGAATTGAGCTTTCATGGTCCATAGAGGCATTCGCAATGCCGAATGCCATCTGTGACACCGTACCATGCAGACACCAGTATTTGTTACTCTGCCTGCTGTGCTGTATGCTATAATCGGCATATCAACAGAAGCACTGGAATACATCAGCAGAAAGTAGTCCTAGTAGCACCGTAGAATACAGAAAATACTGTTACTAAGCAGGAAGGGTTATGTGACCTTGTACATAATACAGGCAGTTTCTGAAGGAGGAAAGGATTATTTTTGCGATGAATGGAAATGCCATCATGTTCATTCAGTTAGTTTTCCTACTTCAACAGCTGAACCACATATTGTACAATGCCGTTGATCACAGCCTCACATGCAGTTCTTTCTCATGTACTAATTGATACATATTAAACATATTGAATACAAACCAGGTTGTTTTATATTTGTATGCTGCAGATTCAGGTTGGTGTGTTCTGTATTGCATGAATAAATAGCAGGCAAATGAAATAGCTTATTCTGTCAGAAACGAATTCATGAAAGAAAAAAAAATGTAATGTGGTTATCCACTTATCCTTGCAATTGCAAGATAGTGTCGATCATAGCTTGATAAACTGACAAATAATTATTTGTAGACATTATTTCACAACAAATTCTAGTAGTACTTTCGAATAATCAAATCGAACAACCAGATGGCACCAATTGAACTTATAACATCAGGTAACAAACGTGAAAATCTGTCTCTGAAAAGAATATAATGGGACAACCTGTACACCTATCAACTAAACACTAAATTTAAAACTGACAGGACTACAGCAGCCACTGGGGGAAAAAACTTTCTTTCTTCATTTCGAAGATCGAATTTTTCTGTCACCCTTGGTGAGGTGTAGTAGCTCTACAAACGAATAATGGCATCAAATCGCATAACATATCAAAATTAGCCCTTCAACCCCGAGGGCATAGCATATCGCAATTTCAAAACGATCCCAGCACAAATCTGACACTCCCACTGCCCATCACTCTCAATGCACCAATTAAAGTAGTCTTTTCCCTGTGTACCATTAAAAAAGTTTGCAACTCCATATGTGTCATTAAAAAAGTTGAGCGGACACATGTGCCACTCGTCCGAACTTTTTTATCCTCCACATCATTCCACGATACCAAAACAATGCAATGAACCAAGATTTTCTGACCGTAGAAGCTAATAAGTGCTGATAGTGATTGCCGATAGACAAAACCCGCTCAGGTCTAAGGATGGCAATACGACTCGTAACCTTACTCCCGGACTATATAAAGCGGCGGGGACCCCCTCCAAACTCACGCAATATCATATCATAGCTAATACAAACCAACAAACCACAGGAGTAGGGTATTACGTCATACTGACGGCCTGAACCTGTATAACTCGTGTGTTTTTGTTGCCTTCTTGTTCTTGATCTCACGCTCCTCTGCCGATCAATCTACCTTCGTGGGATACCCCTCGAAGGATCTAAACGATATTACATATCCGGCGGTTGGCGCGCCGAGTAGGGGATTGCGTGTTGTTTCCCCTGTCGAACAAGATGTCTTTTCCGCAGCTCTTCTTCCCTCCCCGCAGCCCGGCGGATCTTCACGGTCAAATCGATCTCATGGATCATCAACGCGGCGATGGAGTCGGAGAGCTCCTTGAGCCGCACGGATCGATTCTCGCGATCACCCCGCACTGCAGCAATAGCAGATCCGATCTCGAAACCACCTCCGAGGTTGCCTTCATCGACGACTCGCCACTCGCTTCCTCGCTACCAGACGAGGCAGATTAACAATGACGATCTGATCGCATCTATCGATCGGGTTGGTCTGAAGCTCGCCGATTGCCTCTCCATCACCGAATCGGCTCTGGACACTCTGGTCCAGCACCGACCCCCCACCGATCCAGATCTGCCGGAGGCTGCTCGGAACACTCCAGGGGTTGTGGCTCTGCCCTTCAGGCTCGCCAACGCCGCCGCCACCTTCCAAGACGCCCTAAGGGGCAAATTCGCCACCAGGTGGGAGACATCCATCCTCTCGCCGACCAGATTGCCGACCAGCCTCCTCGCGCCGTCCAACATGCTCCACGTCGGCCGATGCCCCGGGCGTCCCTCCGCACCATCCTGAGAGAGAATCCGGGCTCCGAGTCCCGTGGCTCTCTCGGAGACTCTCGCCAAACCTTCACCGAGCAACTTCCTCTCCCTCCATCCGTGGCGGCGCAATCTTCAACGTCGGCGTCGACAAATTTCTAGGAACGCAGGCGAAACCGAGGAGGAACGGGCCGCTCGTGAGAACCAAAAAACGTCAATCGCGCTGGCCGAAAGCAACGAGAATGCCTTTGCGATGGCGAGCAGCAATTTCGACTTCGCAAGGAAGGCCACTCCAGCGCAACCTCGACAAAGAGTTTCTCCGCGTTGACGGCCACGACGTCTTCAAGACTCCAAGCGTCAATCTGGCAGTGGCCACCAACGAGCTCACCCGCCTCCCGCAAACGCCCGAGCTCGCCAAGGTCGTCGCCATGCTTAAAGCGGCGCACTGCCAGGTCAATGAGATTCGCTAGGATCAGAGACCTTCATACTCCACCACTTCGATTCGCCGATCAGTCGCCAAAAGAACCGATCGCCGCCAAAGTCGCTTCACTGACCAGCACCGCGACGACAGGCAACCCCTCCAGGGCGGAACTAGGGGCAACCGCGCTAAACATCACCGCCAACACGACCAGGAGGTCGACCAAGATGTCCGGGTGCACCTCAACAATCTTCGAGATGCACGACGACGTATCGACGAACGCCGCTTTGGTCGCCATGAAGACGAAGTACGCTGCCGCCAGGAGTACGAGCAAGAGTACGATAACCCGGACTCAGCTCTCGAGCCACTCGCCGGAGGCAACGCCGCAGACGACGGCGCCGAGAACCCCGAGGGGCCCCCGACATTTACAAGGGCACTCCGTACACTTCAGTGGCCCCCGTGGTTTCAAAATCACTGGGGTCGAGCCCTACGAGGGGAGGATGAATCCAACACAGTGGTTACAGGCTTACGCCATTGCTGTTCGCGCCGCCGGAGGAGACACCAGTGTCATGGCGAACTATCTTCCCATTATGCTCGCGCCAACCGTCATGAACTGGTTCACTAGCCTTGCCCCAGACTCCATCGGATCCTGGGAAGAGCTGAAAAAAGTCTTCACCGATAATTATATGGCTACGTGTACGCGACCGGGAACCAAGCATGATCTCAACCGCATCAACCAGAAGCCATCCGAGCTCCTCCGCAGCTACATCCGACGCTTTTCTGAGATGAGGAATTCTATTCCAAACATCACGGAAGCCGAGGTCATCACCGCCTTCATCCGAGGACTCCATCACCGCGAGCTTCGCTCCAAGTTCAACCGCAAGCCGCCCACTAGGATCGGCGAGATGATCACAACCGCCAACCAGTACGCCGACGCCGAGGAAGCCGAGGTGCGCTTCAATGAGGATGCGGGCACTCATCGCCTTAACACATCGTTACGACGACCGCCCGACGATCGCCGCCACAATGACCGCCACCACGACGACCGCGAGCTACCATCGTGGATACGTGGCCGTAGCCGTGATCGAAAGGACCCAAGACTAGTCAAAATCGCCGCCACCGCCGGACCACATCGTCGCTGCCATCAATGAACCTCGTGCCAAGCGCAACTACGATGAGCAGTACAAGAAGATCCTCGATGGCCCGTGCCCTCTCCATAAGAACGCTAAGCACAAGATGAAGAACTGCCTTGGTTTGGCTAAGGAGTTCTAGGACAAAAAGCTAGACGACGACGCCAACGACGGAGCCGGTGGTCGCCGACCACCTGGGGGCAATGACAATGCCTTCCAGGACCACGACAAGGTGGTCGCCACCATCTTCAGGGGCCTCGCCTCCACCGAGAGCAGAAGAGAACAGAAGCTCGCCGCATGGCTGGTGCTCGCCGTCACTACGGAGGACGCCGCCGCCAACCCCAGCTATCGCCCATGGTCCGAGGTCCCCATCACCTTCAGCAGGGCTGACCAGTGGTCGGACATTCCCTACACAGGGTGTTTCTCCCTCGTCCTCGATGCAACCGTCCAAAAGGTGTTTTTTCAGAAAAGTGCTCGTCGACGGTGGAAGTGCTCTGAATCTCCTCTTCGCCGGAGTCCTAAAGGAGCTAGGCCTCGGATTAGCAGATCTCACACCCTCCAACTCCTCCTTTTGGGGTGTGGTACCTGGCAGGGCCTCCAAACCGCTTGGAGAGATCACCTTACCAAGATAGTTCGGCACGGCAAGCAACTACCGCGTCGAGCACATCAACTTCTCGTCGCCAATTTCAACACCACCTACCACGCTATACTTGGGCGGCCAGGCTCGGCCAAGTTCATGGTCGTACCACACCACGCCAGATCTGGTCTGTCAAGATGCCTTCGCTGCAGGGGAGTTACGGCCCTACGGGCCAACCTCTCCATCGCCTACGCCTGCGAGACAGAGAATCTTGCCCTCGCCTAAGCCACCGACCTCTCCATCTAGATGGCCAGCGTGGTCACCGAAGCCAAGACGTTGCCCGCCGACGACATGGAGATCCCAGAGTTGGAGCCTCCCCGCGCCTCCGCCAAGTCTAAGAAAATAAAGGAGGTCGGCCTTGGCCTCGGCCTCGACCTCGATGACCCCTCCAAGACCGTAAAGATTAGGGCTCACCTTGACCCCAAATAGGAAAGCGTGCTCATCTCCTTTCTACGTGCCAACGTCGATGTGTTTGCTTGGAAACCTCTGAGACATGCCGGGGTACCACGGGAGAAAGATCGAGCACTCCTTGAATGTCTCGCCGACCGCCAAACCGATCAAGCAGAAACTCCACCGGTTCGCACCAGACAAGGAGGCTATTAGGGTAGAAATAAAATGGCTCTTAGCTACCGGATTTATAAAAGAAGTGTATCATCCTGAGTGGTTAGCAAACCCTGTTCTCGTTCAAAAAAGAATAAAGAATGGAGAATGTGCGTTGATTACACTGATCTTAACAAACACTGCCCTAAAGACCCCTTCGGTTTGCGTCGGATAGACGAGGTTGTAGACTCCATCGCCGGCTACGAACTGCTCTCCTTCCTTGACTATTACTCCAGCTATCACCAGATCTCCCTCAAGGAAGAAGACCAGATCAAGACGTCGTTCATCATGCCCTTCGGCGTGTATTGCTACACCACCATGTCCTTCGGACTCAAGAACGCCGGGGCGATTTATCAAAGGGCTATCCAGATGTGCCTCGATCAATAGATTGGCCGCAACATTGAAGCTTACATCGACGATGTGGTCATCAAGTCCAAGACCGTCGATAATCTTATCGCCGACCTCGAAGAAACGTTAGCCAACCTAAAAAGGTACCGATGGAAGCTGAACCCTTCAAAGTGCATCTTTGGAGTTCCATCCGGTATACTCCTGGGCTACATTGTCAGCGCACGAGGCATCGAGCCTAGGTCTCCGCTATCACCAACATGAAACGGCCAACATGCGTCAAGGATATACAGAAGCTTATAGGCTACATGGCTGCCTTAAGCCGCTTCATATCACGCCTCGGCGAAAAAGGGCTACCTTTCTTCAAACTCCTCAAGGCCTCTGAGCACTTTTCCTGGTCGGAGGAGGCAGACACAGCTTTCGAGCAACTCAAGTTGTTCCTAACAAAGCCTCTAATCATGATGGCGCCACGGCCAGACGAAACCCTCCTGATCTACATCGCCGCTACTTCTCGTGTCATCAGCATAGCCATTATGGTCGAACGTGAGGAGGTTGAGCATGCCTATAAGGTGCAACGTCTGATATATTTCATCAACGAGCCCAAGACTCGTTATCCTCAGGTCTAGAAGCTGCTATACGCCGTCCTGATCACGTCGCGCAAGCTCCGTCACTACTTCGAGTATTACAAGATCGCCATGGTCACCGAGTTCCCTCTAGGGGACATCCTACGCAACAAAGAGGCCAACGGCCGTATCATCAAGTGGGCTGTCGAGCTCGGCACTTACTCCATTGAATTCAGAAGCAGGCCTACCATTAAGTCTCAGGCGCTCGCTGATTTCGTCGCTGAATGGACCGAGATCCAAGAGCCCATCGTAGCCACCTGCCCTGAGAACTGGGTGATGTACTTCGATGGCGCCCTTAACATCAACGGTGCTGGTACATGCATCCTGTTCATTATGTCGACCAAGGATAAACTCCGATACGTTCTCCGGATACACTTTCCGGCCTCCAACAATGCCGCCGAATACGAAGCATGTCTCCACGGACTCCGTATAGCCGTTGAGCTCGGTGTCAAACACCTCATGGTATATGGGGACTCCGCGCTGGTCATCAACCAGCTCAACAAAGACTGGTCCTGCTCCAGCGAGAAGATGGATGCATATTGCGCCGAAATCAGGAAGCTTGAAGGGAAGTTCTATGGTATCGAGTACCACCACGTGGTACGTGATCAAAATCAGCTCACCGATCACTTATCCAAGTTAGGTTCCTCTCGTGCCACGATTCCGTCGGGGGTCTTCGTTCAAGATCTTCTGGCGCCATCCATTAAGGAAGAAAAGGAAATTCAGGAAGTTCCCCCCGCCGAGCAGCTAGTACTTACGATACCTTTGTCGGCCGCCAATTGGAGAGAACAGTTCATCAAGTACCTCTCCAGCGCCGAAGTACCTGCCGATAAGACTGAAACCGAACGCCTAATCCATTGAAGCAAACATTACGTGCTGGTGGACAGCAACTTGATGAGGAAAAGTGCCAAGGAAGGGATTCTGCAAAAAATGCATCACCCAAGAAGACGGAGTGAAGCTACTTCTCAAAATTCACTCTGGTTCCTGTGGCAACCATGCGGCCTCGAGAACACTGGTCGGCAAAGCTTTTCGAGCTGGTTTTTATTGGCCCATGGCCATCTCCAATGCAGAAGACCTCGTTCGATGTTGTGAAGGATGCTAATTTTTCGCCAAGGAAATACACGTGCCGGCACAAGAGCTGCAGACCATCCTAGCTTCCTGGCCCTTCACATGCTGGGGACTGGATATGATTGGGCCTTTCAAGCTAGCTCTAGGTGGTTTTCGATACGTATATGTCGCCATTGACAAGTTCTCCAAGTGGATCGAGTATAAACTGCTCGTCTCGGCTACTACAAAGAAAGCAGTCGAGCTCTTCGAAGATATCATCCATAGATTTGGTCTCCCGAACAGCATCATCACTGACCTTGGAACTACGTTTACTAGCCATCACTTTTGGGACTTCTGCGAATATCGATGCATCTCCGTCAAGTATGTCTCCGTTGCCCATCCTAGAGCCAACGGCCAGGTCGAACGGGCGAACGGCATGATCCTTGATGCTCTCAAAAAGAGGCTATATCAGAAAGAATAAAAGCATCCGGGCAGATGGCTCAAGGAGCTACCAGCTGTAGTCTAGGGACTATGCACTCAAGCTAGTCGCAGCACCGATGTGTCTCCATATTTCTTGGTCTACGACTCAGAAGCCATACAACCAGCGGATATTGCCTTCCGAGCACCTAGGGTGAAAAATTATGATGAAGAGCAAGACGCAACGATTCGGACAGAGGACATCGACAGGGCCGAGGAAGAACGCCTAATCACTTGCGTCTGCACAACCAAATATCTAGAAGGCTTGTGGAGGTACTACAACCGCAACATCAAAGGTCGTTCATTTGCTGTCGGTGACCTCGTTCTTCGCAGAAAACAAAAAATCGAAGGGATGCACAAGCTCTCCTCCCCCTGGGAAGGGCCTTATGTCATCAAAGAGGTTACCCGACCAGGGTCTTATCGCCTATGTGACTTAGACGGAATCGATGTTCCCAACTCTTGGCACATCGAGCACCTCATACGTTTCTATCCTTGAAATGCCCCAGATATGTACTCTCCGCTTTATGTTGAATAAAGTTTTGGTCTCCATAATTTGTCTCCTTTTTTTCTCCATTACGGTTTAAATCTCCACTTACGGTCACCGAGCTCTACGCCACTCCATGACGAACTCCGAAACGAAATCGCCATAATTGCGCCGACCACGTTTCTCCAAATCTCCAACGTTTTTGCCGAACGAGTTTCTCCAAATCACCGAACACGTTTTCTCCAAATCACCAACGTATTTCGCCACGTGTTTCTCCAAATCAACGAAGATTTTTCTCCAAATCTCCAAGATATTTCGCCGATCAGCGAGCAGCATACGTTATGTTCTATTCTCTATGGAGAAGACCCAGTCTCTGATCTCTCCCTACACGTGCTACGGGCTCCGCGCTCTGCGTTATGGGTGGTCGGCTGTGGTTCCTTGGTCACGCCTATTCCTCCTACACGTCCACAGGCTCCGCGCTCGACGTTATGGACTATGGGCTAGCCAAGGCCGAGAACTCAGCACAGAACTAATTGCTCGGACGCCACTTATACTACGTATATCTCCAAGTTATTTCAACAACCGCCGAGCAGCACACGTTCCGCTCTGTTCTCTATGGAGAAGACCCAGTCTTCGATCTCTCCCTACACGTGCCACGGGCTTCGCGCTCTGCATTATGGGTGGTCGGCTGTGGTTCCTTGGTCACGCCTGTCCCTGCTACATGTGCACGGGCTCCGCGCTCGACGTTATGAACTATGGGCTAGCCGAGGCCATGAGGGTCAGTAGCGAACCAACTGTTTGGACGCTACTTATACTACGTATAATTGCGTTATGGTTAAAACTACGAAGATTTTTTCACCGAAATACAAGCAAACTGCATACACATGCACCTTATAACATTTATCACATACATAAGTGTTTTTTGCGCTTTCGCGCGTTCTAACTACACTGTTCAGATATTACAGATGATAATCTCCGAGCAGATCACCGAGCTTCGCCATCGCCGCTCGTCTCACCAAACAGGTCGATGTCGTCGACCAGCTTTTTCGCCGCATCCTCCACCTCATCCTCTAGCTGCTGGGTCTCTGCCTTGCTCAGCCCTTCGGAGAATCCAACACCTATCGCCTGGAGGTCAACGGATTGATAGTGGGACCGAACCACCGCAAGGGCATGAGTAATGCCGGTAACAACGGCATCGCAGTTGAAGCTCTTGAAGTTCTCCCACGCCGTCTTGCAACTTTCGATGACAATGTCCGGGCGCAGCGGCCTGCCATCGGGTTGAGGAGCCACCTTCGGGTCGACGCAGTCGAGCACTGGTTTGACTCCGGCAACTACAGCGTCAAACTTGTCCCTCTGGGTTCGGGCGTCTTGCTCCTGCACATCGAACTGCGCCTTGACCCTCCGACGGTAGTCTGCAAGCATTACAAAGTTCCATCAAGAAAGGAAACTACTTCAGCATTAACTCCGACTAGGGAGTACTCACCATTCAACTCCTCGGCCAGTTTGTCTGCTCACCCTGTCTCCTTCGCCTTCTCCTCTCAGAGTTGTTCGAGGGCTTGGCGCAGCTGGCCGAGCTCCGTGTTTTGCTCTACAAGCACAATAGTCATCGCCAAAAATATGGCTGTTCAGCAATACAAAGCACATTCACCGATATACCGTACCTGCTTTGTGCTCGGATACACTTCTGAGTTGCTCGGATGTCTGTTCCAGTTGCATGGAGGCAGTCGCCAGCTCTTTGGTCTTGCACCGCAGCTGCTCGGACAAAGTCGCTAGCTACTCGAACAGGACCCCCTTCTGGTGTTCCAGGTCCCGCGCGTTGGACTCAGCAAGGTCTCGCTTGCGCCAGGCCCTCTGGATGTTTCTCTCCATCAGGTTCATCGCCTCTCTGAGTTTTTCATTCTCTTCGGCGAGGGATTCCATCCTCTTTATCAGCTGGTGCCGCTGCTCGGCAGTCCGAGTTATCCCCTGCAAATACACAATTATAATGATGAACTCCGATCTCCAACATCAAAGATGAGCACTCCAGATGCAATACTGACCTCGATTTGTTTCATCACTCTGGCAAGGGCGGTCTTCAATCTCCTCATCTCCTTGGTGGTGTCTTCCTCCTCGATAACCACCACCTCGTCGCCGCGCTTGCGGAGAATTCAGACAGATTGGGGTCGAGGTTCAGCGCGCTCGATCTCTTCCACCTCGTCCTCTTCCGCCATAGCTCGAGGCACCACCCGGGGCTCCGTGGCTAGACAACAGCTCTGACCATGCCCTATGACGCCTCAGGAAGTGATGTTTGCCCCTCGGGCGCCACCGGCTTCACCGCCCCAGACTCCGGCGCATCGCCGGCAACTCTAGCCTCTACTTTGGAAGACCCGGTGGTTCCCCCCGTTGCCTCGGGCACTGCCGTTGATCCGTCCGTTGTCAATGCCGCTCGTTTGTCGTTGCCAAGTTCGCCAGCAGCGGCGGTTGACTCCTCCGGCTGCCGAGCTCTTGGGGACTCTGGGATGGGAGTCACCGGCGTTGCCTCCACCATGGGATCAGCCCTCAGTGGTTCGATAGTCTAGACTGGTGGGGTCAGACCCTCCGCACGTTTCGCACTACATCAGATGAGTTCATTAAGTGCCAAAAAAGCTAAGAAATGACAACAAAGTAACTCCAAGGCAAGGATACTTATGGTTTAGTTTGCCGGTACAATTTCTTGAACCGGTGACGCCTACCCGAGCACCCAGGCGCGGCCATGCGGTCGACTTCGGTGCTCTAGGGTGGAGGTCCCGTCTCCTCCACCGTCGGCCTTTCCTCCGCCTGTTGCTCTGGGACTTCCTCCGCTTGCTTCTTGGGAACTCCCATCGCCTGTTGCTCGGGGATTCTCGTCGCTTGCTGCTCGGGGGCTTCCGTCGCCTGCTGCGCAGGGACTCCCCTAGCCCACTGCTCGGGGACTTTTTCGCCTTTCTTCGCTTGTTCCTCCGCGCGCGTGCTGCGCGGAGGCGATTCAGTGTTCGGTGGAGAAGCCACCGAAGTTTCGTCGTCATCTGACCACTCGAGCACCGCGATCGCCACCAAGCGAGATGCCACCTGGTTTGAGGGGACCGACGGCCGTCGTCTTTCTCTTCTTCCGGGCCGGCTCGTCTGCCGCTACCCTCTTCCCCCGGACTTTCTCAGATACCGGGGACGAACTCTCCGTCCGACCAGCGTCGGTGCCTCCGGACTCTGACGAAGCGCTGGCCGCATCTTCCTCAATACGAGCTGGTGGCTGGGCGTCTACACCCCTCGGCCAATCACCCCTCGGCACGCCAGAGAAGTACACCGCTCTTTGCTGCGAATGGATCTTTGCATAAGTGAATCAGTTCACTGCTCGGCAATGCTTCAGGATTAAAAGTATTGGGAAAAAACAATCGAGATGCTTACCTCAGGAGACGGATTTGTACAATTGAAGGCCCTCGTTTGCCTTGGCCAGCTGAACGAGGCGTTGGGAGCGAATAGCTCTACAGCCCGCTCTAGGACAATTTTTTTCGTCAGCCGCTCCGTCCTCTCCTGGGTCCCATCGTCATCACCTCTGTAGTCAAAACCCGAGTAGGCCCTCTCCTTGTAGGGCTGGATGCGGCGCACTATGAAGCTCGCCGCCACTAGTTCGCTGCTAATCTCCACGCCTTTAATCAGGTCGAGGAGCTCCCTTACTTGTTCCATGTCAGCACTGTTCGGTTTCTCCGACCAGCTTTTTTGGTTCTCGTCGCAGCGGATTGCAGGGCGACTCTGTTTCATGTAGAACCATTTGGAGTTCCACCCTTTCAGAGAAGTGTTCAGTGGTACATTAATGTACTCGTTGGCCATCCCATCCCGGAGCTACAGATATATGCCGCCGACCACCTTGGAACCACCACCGCCCTTCTTCTTCAACCAGAATAGGTGTCTGAAGAGGTTGAAGTGCGACAGAACCCCCAGAAACATCTCACAGAAATGAATAAAGATCAAGATGTGTAATATGGTGTTGGGGTGGAGATTGCACAGACTAATCGTCCAGAACTCCAGCAGATCCTGCATGAAAGGATGAATAGGGAACCCCAACCCACGTCAGAAATAATCCTCAAAGACTACAGCTTTATCAGTGCTAGGCATCGGGAAGGGCTCACCACTGGCTGGCAGCCATCCGGCGGTGACGCGGTCAGGAAGCACGCCTGCCTCCACCAATCTCTCGAGCTCCGCTTCCCCCGTGCGCGACGGCACCCACTCTTCATCACGACTGGCTCCGGCACCTGCCTTCTTTGGGCTCGCCTTCTTCGGGTTCACAGCTCTCCTCTTCGGCGCCATCTCTCAAATCTGGATGGGGACTAGCGTCGGGAGCGTGCGTGGATGTGAATCTAGAAATGTGAGGGCTGAGGATGAAGACGGAATGGCAAAGTGGCAAAGGTAGGAACGCGGGATGCGGTGGCACAGTTATAAGGTACTTTCCCCACCCTTTCGCATTCTAGGGTTTTTGGGAAACCGTTCCCGCGATTTGCGCCCCTCCGAATTCTCCGACGTGACTTAATGGGCCGTAACCTAGGCTTTCACGCAACCGTAGCCCACGTCGCTCATTTATCGCCGCCGTTGGTTATCACTCGCTGAATAATCGTCGACTTCTCCGCCATTTATTGAGGCTCAATAACAGTTACTGTACAACCATTACTCTGATTTTTTCTCCACGGTTGGGTTTTTCAGATATCTCCGTAAACGGCTCGGGGACTGGCTGCCTGCGTGGCTGGTCTTTTTACTATTTTTCTGCTTCTGACCCTGGCACCATGTGACTGCGTCACCTACTGTCAGGCTCGGGGACTAAGTGGGCACACTTCACCTTGCGGTGAGCGTGCTCTCTCTCATTTTAGGGCTACGCTCGAGGACTGGCTGCCTGCTCAGCTGGTCTTTTACTATTCTTCTACTTTGGACGCTGGCACCACATGACTACGTCATCTACTGTCAGGCTCGGGTGCACACTTCACCTCGCGGTGAATGTGCTTGCTTTATTTTGGAAGACTCCGCGCCTCTTGAAGCTGAAGAAGACTATCTCCTTTTCTCGTGGTCGGACTCTAAGTGAGCACACTTGGTCCACTGCGAAGAAATTTTCGATTATGAACTTGAGCTCCTTACACCCTTATGGCAAGCCGTGCTTGGGTTATGCTGCTCGGTGACAGTACACGCTGCTCGGTAACTGCTCACAACTGCTCGGCAACTCATCACGGTGGTCGGACCATGAGTTCGGCTGCTCGGCTTCGTTCGCACCTGCTCGGACAAGCTCAAGATGGCGTTGCACAACGGGTACAAGGTGCTCGGGAACTAGCTGTGGAGGGTATGACCCCGGATACCCACGGCAGACCACATGGGCTGCGCCCTCAGGGACGGCCCAGCCCACAAGACGAAGCCTTGCGGGGCACGACTCTGCTCGACGCCTCCCACAAGGCATCTGAGGATATCCTGAAGAGACTACGAGATCTGTTATGATATGTATGATCCAAGATTCCTGTAATCAGTTATTACTTTCCGGTTATCTCTCAGATCTAATCGACTTATAACCCTGCTCCCCGGACTATATAAGGCGTGCAGGGACCCCTCTAAACTCACGCAATATCATATCATAGCTAATACAAACCAACAGACCACAGGAGTAGGGTATTACGTCATACTGATGGCCTTAACCTGTCTAACTCGTGTGTTTTTATTGCCTTTTTATTCTTGATCTCACGCTCCTCTACCGATCAATCTACCTTCGTGGGATACTCCTCGGAGGACTACCGACGATATTATGTCGACGACACCCTAGTCTCAGGATTACAAAAACAGAAGCCATCGACATACTTCCTTCCTGAAGGCCTCTTGAGCTTGAGCACAACTAAGATTTGCAGTGTCCATAGGTCCCTCTCTGCAAACCAATATCAAGATATGCATAAATCGATCCTCAATCAATGAAAAGGACACTAAACCAATTGCAATCAGCGTAAGTAAAATAACCAAAAGGCCATTTTTGGCAGCAAGGGAAGGTTACAATTACAAATTACCATGACTCCATCAGGTGCTCATCAGTGTCCCTTTCCTCCCTGATGAGGATGACACCACTGGCAAGGATGGCAGTTTGTATGGCCCAAGCAGTCCTGGGCCTCCACAGGGTCGAACACCAGCCATGACTGGTGATGGTGCCACTGTTACGGCAGCCGCCGGTTTTGGCGAGGGCCAGGCCACTGCTACTTCCATTGGCACAGACACAGCTGCCGGAGTGACAGGAATGGCAGCGGCATCCCCGGACGCCAATGCAGTGCTCAATGCTGCAGCCGCAAGAGCAGGATTCTGGCCAAGCAACGCTGCAGCCTGTGATGGGTCACGAGCGTAAGCTGCAAGGTCTACCACGCCGGCGGCCGCGGCGGCATCAAGCACCAGCTGCCGCGCGGGTGGCCGTACCGCCCGCGGTGGTGGCGTTCCGGCAGCCGAAGCTGCCACCACCGCCGGCGGAGGCGCCACGGGTGCCTTGGTCTTCCGCGCGGGTTTGTTGGCGAGCTGGCAATGCAGCGTGCGCCCCACGAACACGCGGTACGGCTCCTCGACCGCCTTCGCGGCGCCGGCCGCCGCCTGGTACACGAACAGTGCGTACCCGCGGGACGCCCCGGTGTCGGCGTCGAAGCCGAACGGCCCGCCCTCGAGCTCCCCGAACCGCGCGAAGAACGCGCGCAGCCGCTCCGCGCTGGCGTCCGGCGCGACGTTGGTCACGTACACCCGCCGCCCGGCGCCCCCGCCCCCGCCAGACGGGTCGGGGCCGGCCGACGCGAACTGGACGGAGACGGGGCGGCCGGCGACGGTGACGCGCGGAGCTTCCCGAAGCGCGCGGCGGGCGGCGGCGCGGGAGGCGAAGGACACGAAGCCGTACCCTTTGCAGCAGCGGCCCGACGACCCCGAGGCGCGGTGGTCCGCGACGGCGTGGCAGTCGGCGAGGGGACCGAAGCAGGAGAACGCCTCCGCGAGCGCGGCGCCGTCGGCGTGCGGCGGGAGGCCGTGGACGAAGAGCCGGCGGTGCGAGGGCGACGCGGCGGCGGCGGCGCCGAGGCGGGCGCGCAGCGCGGGGTCGGCCGTGGCCGCCTCCGCGAGGATGGCGAGAAGGCGGGGCTTCGAGTAGGGATCGACCAGGCGGCGAACGGCGTCCGGAGTGGACGGCGGCGAGGGGTCGGATTCGGAGCCGGAGCCGGTGGTGGGGGCAGGGTCTCGGCGTTTGTGTTCGCGGGTGGAAATGGAGGGCTGGGGATGTGGATGGAGGTGGTGGTTCTCGCGGGGTTCCTTGGCCGCTCTTTCCTTCTTCCTCTTCTTCGCCATTGCGGGGGGCCGTGTCGGATGCGTCGCCGCCGCCGGTGGCGAGGTGTGTTGGATCGCTGCCTGCCAAAGGGCCAAAACGTAGACAGTCCACTCACCTACTACTGGATAGAATGCAAAACACAATGATGTTTTGAAATAAAATGGTTTTAATCTCATACTGAACATGTTGTCTGTGTGGTGTAGTTGTTCATCACGTTAGTCTCACAAGCTAAAGGTCCCAGTTCGATCCTGAGCTCAGACATAGCCTTTTCTTTTCCATTTTTCAACATATCACATAGCTTTTTTTTGTTTTCAATTTTCAACATATCCTTCCAATTTTGTTTCTCGATCACATAGCTTTTTTTTGTTTTCAATTTTCAACATATCCTTCCAATTTTATTTTTCAATTTTCAACATATACTTCCAAAAAAAATTCCTGTTTTTTCAACATATCATTTCAACTTTTAGTTGCCCCATCTAGAATTGCAATATTTCATCTTCGCAAAAGCATACATTTAGTTTTTTTTGTTTGCCTATCATAGTATTGCAATATTTGTTTTTTTGGCATATCCTTTCAATTTTTATTTTGCAACATTTCAGCTTCACAAAAGCATGTATTTTGTTTTCTCGCATAACAAAGCATGTATTTTGTTTTTTTTTGTACAACAATAAAATGTGGATTACCTCTTTTCGAGCAAAAGAATTTCAGTTCATTCAGATTCATGGCAAACTCCCATTCTTTTTTCACCTCTTCAGTCCCCACTGATATATTATCAGATTATTACTCTGTAAGACCATCAGGAGTTTGGTTGAGTTTTTTTTTTGAATTTGGTTGAGTTGAGGACTGAACTGCGTGCGTGATTATTCTAGGGAAAACACACTTACCAAACTAGTATAATGTTTGTGCTAACGCAACGGATTTATCTTAGAGACGCACATGAAAACAATCAAACAATGATATTTTTTTATAGTTTAAGTTTTACGTAATTATATATGACTATGTATATAATCCGAAAAACACTTATCTCGTCTCAACCATTTAATTTACGATTTGCTAGTTGATTGTCATGCGTTGCTACGGACATATAAAATTCCATCACATAACGTCACACAAGAGCAGAAAACAATAAACGCAATAAAAGAAGCATGAAAATAAATAGTAACATGTTTTTAAAATGAATCAGTGGAGTCACCAATAATTTTTTTTTGCTTGACAAACATAATAATTTGCATTGATACATAATGAGTTAAAGTCTCAACAGCAGCTAGCAAAAGGTCGGGCTTCTTAAAAAAACTTGTAAATTTAGATATCCAGTATCAAGTAAATCCAATCCATAAATTAGTACTGCTCAGTGCGTACCAGTGTTTTCTTCTTTCTTGCCCGGTACCCATGCTGCTTTCTATCCGTTCTTCTCTTTGCTCAATGCTTTCTTCGGTCCTTTTCCTTTGCTGTGATATAGAATGCGTGCCACAATTTCACAAAACAATTCCAGAAAAAAACTACACGTATTAATGAGAAAAACATCAACATATATCTAAACAATTTGTCTTCAAGCCTCCAATACTGGCAATACATCACAAGCACGAATAGTGAAAGTTCACCATTCAACTGCTAAAGAAATAGGTACCTCTCTAAGTTAGTTTTCCAACCTTGCTTTGTGTCCTTTTAGACCATCTGATCATCAAGCAAGTCACACTACACATAGAAGGAGAACAAAAACTCAGCTATGGTTCTGGCCGATGGTCTTGATCTCAGATTTTTTCACATTTTAGATTCTTGTGGCCATTTTTGTCCCAGTCAATCCAGCTCCAGCAGCTGATTTCAAAAGATGATGATTTAGTCGCTATGAACTCATGGCCAGAGACTTTTAGTGCCAGTTCATAGATGCATAAATAAAAATCAGTAATATGTTTCCTATTTCTTCACTTAATCCCAAATTCAACCAGTTCACTACTATTATTACTAATATAAGATGACGATGGCGACTCACCAACAATCGGTAAGTGAAACAAAATATAGGGATAAGAATCAAGAAAAAAGTAATGTGAAATGAAGAAAGCGTCACAATAGTAATAGTCAGGCAACATTTTATTAGGCTCACCTCTAAACTACACGGCCAGAGATCCGGTGGTGGCGGGGGCTGTGGCCAAATTTCAAAAATTAGGAAACCCTAGATGAAGAACAAATTTGAGAAAACATCAAATTTGTGGTGCTGTCCATACCTCAACGTTTCCTGAAACGTGGACTGGGAGGGAGAGGCAAAGGAGGATGGCCTAGTGCCCGGCGGCCTTGCCTGGTGGTCGCCCCGGCTGGCCGGCCCGACCGGCCGCCGCTAGCTGGCCCTACCGTAGCTAGCACACACGTCGGGTCACGTGCGAACACCCGCAGCCGCCACCACGCCTTCCGCAGCGTCACCGCCATTCTCACTTGATGGCCATTTGTATCCCACAAAACAACATTTAGGTATATACATACTAAAACTGAAATATATGCATACTAAAACAACCAAATTACATTGTAGAAAAAAGGCACTATAATTGTTTCAGGTAAGAAAAAACATCATATATGTCAATTTTCTAGGAGTATTACGGCTGCTGCTAGATTAGTTCATTAGAACTTAGAGATTGTATTAACCAATGATAGAGAATGTTCAGTCATCTATAATTAAACAAATCTTCACAGGCCATACCATTCTACACGCCTCTGAGCAGATGTAGCTCCTGGATCTTCACCATAGGGATGCTACTGAAAAAGGAGGAAAAAACTAAAATTCTAAATCACAAGGAGAACCCAATGTAAATCAGTCTGAGTAGAGATCTTAAATGATACATGATAAATGAGCACATGAGCTGGACCAGCTAATACAGGAAGCTTGATTGATAGAGACAAAAGGCAAGAATCCGCTATAGGAAATATTCAGAAGTGGACATTTTAAGGAATAGCTCGCGGGCGTCTCGAATCCCTTTTGGGGGTGGCCAGGGAAACAAGCAGGCTTTGGGAATGCAAGACGAATCAACAGAGAGGGTGAGCAATATTTAGAGCCAAGTCGAAGATTCTAATGATCCAAGCATTTAATTTGCAAAGACTGGAATTTTGGGCAAAAACAAGTCGATGTTCCTCTCTGCGTACCTGAGAACTCGCCGAGCAGGAGGAATCGAGTCCAGGTTCTTGAGCTCATCCCTGCATGCTCAAGGTGCCGAGGAGAAGTCAATACCCGATTGAGGATCGGCACAAACGAAATTGGGACTTGGCTGGCTTTTACTTACCTGCCGGTGTCAGGACCGTGGTGCCTTGTCCCTCGAGCTGCAACTCCGCACGGACCTTCTTGACCATGGCACTGGGCTTCTCGAATGGTGAGATTTTTCTAGGGGCGTCCGGAGAGGAGGAAGAGCAGGCAAGCAAGCCTGCGGCTGGCCGAAGTGCATCCATCCAGCCCAGTAGCGCTGAGCCCACGCGACGCGGCGACGCCCGTGGCTCTGCTGCCCGGTCTGGTGGCCGACGGCCCCAGCGCTCGGGCCTGCCCATGGATTGTTTGTCCACGCCGTGACCAGGCCTGCTGACGCCGGATTCGGAGGCCTGCTCCCCATTGCCCAAAACCCTAACCCTAGCCGCCGCCGGCGGCGGCGGAGGAGCGGATGCTGCTGAAGCGTTTGTGGCCGCCGGATTCAGATGCTGGGTCGCGGGGATTCGGCGAGCGGAGGGAGGAACTCCGCCCATGGCGGCGTGGTGCCTGGCGTCCGGCGCTTGCGGCCTCACGCTCGGTGCCTAGTAGCCAGCAACCTGCGCGGCTGCACCCCTACCGTTTGCCGGCTAGAGTGGCCTTGCATCCGCAGGGCGGCTGAGCCTTGGAGGCTGCAGGCGGCCCTCCGCACGCGCCGGAGGAGCCTCGGAGGCTGCAGGCGTCGCTGGGGCGGGGGCACGATCTCGCGTCGGGGTGCCGCGGTCTCGCGTGGCTGAGGCGGGGGCGCGGGCGGTTGCTGGGGCAAGGCACATCCAAAGAAGCAGGACCGTCGGATGTGGTTGAGTAAGGAGAGAGAATGAGTGAGAGTTAATCCGGTACATACGTTTTTAATGTGATCTTTATCTGTATGCGTTTCGTGGGGTGGACGTAGTTTATGTTGTAATTGTAGATGTGAGATTTGTTTGGTGGGTGTAGGATAATTTGAAGTGGTGTATTATAGGGGTAGAGATAGAGATGGCATGTTGACCTGAAGCTTAATGGCATGCATTACGGATCACAAAATCGATTCAGATGGTAGTTCCCAGAAAGCGCATACATTCCATTTGCTTCAGGAACATGCCACTAATTACATGGACAAGAAAAGCTAGCATCCAAGCCATAAGATGATTGCATTATAATACAAGCTTGCCACAGTTCCACATGGACCATTACACTTCCAACCCAAAACAACATAATAGAGATATGCCTACTTAACATCGAACACGTTTCAGATCAAACTGATGCCCTCATAGTAAGTTGAAATCACTACCCTCAAGCAACAGGCTGACATATTGAGCATGAAAATATAAACACCAGACATACTGAGATTGTGATACGCACTGATCAAAGCATTTAATAGCCGGCAATCTCAGTGACAGCTTCACTTCAGACCTGAGGGAAGAGCCACGTTGCAGGTACAGAGCGACGCTCCCATTGCACACTTGGTACAAAGGGCGAGACAGTGCCATCTCTCATGTCATAGACCATGCAAGAATCAGAGGAAGAGCCCACCCCATATTCGTAATAGTCATGATCCTCATCATCTTTGTCCAGGAAGATAATGCGATCCCCCGGCATCTCCGCCGGAGAGACGCGAATGAACCTGGAGCACCGCCTCCGCAGGAAAAGCACCTGGTCATCACCAATGGTCGTCACCTTGGTCCACTTTGACTGCTGGAAGTCCGCCATGAACACCTCAAACTCCCACCCGGATGAGATAAATGTGCCCGCCACTAATTAACCATCTGGGTCCTATCCTCCCCTGGCCGTATGTCTTCCTGTGTACCATCAGCAACGTGCCATGTGATTCGAATTCAACCAGGTAGAGCATCTTCTGATGTTCATTTTGGCATATGCCCCTAATTGCAGGACGAGAAATCAGGACGCTGCTGATAACCCGCCGAACTTGACAAATCCATGGAGCTCCCGTTCTGTGGTCTACACTGATGTCCATTGCGAAAAGGCTATGGTCGTCGTTATTGAGGATGTAGAGCTTTCCTTGGTGGGATGCCATATCATCAGACAGCTCAAACCGGTGATCCACATGTACAGACCACCAGGAGGCCGCCCCTGGCTGGCACACTGCAACCTTAGTGCTGTACTGAAACGTGATGAATGTGGCGATGAGTTGACGGGAGCAAAATACCGGTTTGTACATAGTAAGCTTCTCTGGGGGCTCCTCGATTTCAATCCATGAGACTAGCCTCTCACCGCGGTGACATGGGGTTCTGAGGCGGAACAGCTGAGGAAGTGTCACGGTGCCATTGGAGAACGGATCCCTCAGGAAGCAGCCGTCCTCGGTTGAGAAGGCTAGCCAGTTGCCATAGCCATCAGCATAGCCTGTGCAGCCGGTTGAGACGCCCTCAGATGCACGCGCAAGGAGCAGGGGCGCGGGCAGCGGGCTCGATCCGGTGGTGCAGCTGGTACACAAATCCCTGCCCCTCTCTCTTCCCTCTCTTCATCTCCCTCACTCTCCTTTTGCAGATCCGGTGGAGCAGATGTAGATCTAGTGGAGCAGAGGCAGATCCGGTGGCGGGACTCTCGAGAAGGGGCAGATCTAGGCGATGCCGCGACGGGAGCATGGAGGGCGGCCGGTGTTGGCGTGGGCGTGGATATGGCTCTGGGGCTAGGATTGGGCTCACCGGTGGGCTCAGAAATGGGCTCGCCAGTGGGCTCTGTTTTTTTGTTTTTTAAATCCACTAACCGAGGTGAGCATTTGTAAGATGCCCGCCTTGGTTAATCTATTAAACGAGGTGGTTGGCCAACGATGGTGATGCCAATTGACAACCCAGGGCCAAGCACCGCCAGGGACGGCATCGTGCCTTTGAGGAGCAACACGCAGGAGTGCCACCGTAACTCCTTTGGCTTCAGAGGAAGGGGCGACCGGCAACAGCAGTACGGCCATGTTGCCATCCTACCCCATCTAACAGGGGTGGAGTGACGGGGAAGCACTGTGTTGACGGTAGTTAACAACCATTATAAACCGTCAATTAAACATATATAAGGGCATAAATGTAATCACCAATGAAGGTTTAGGGGTTTAAACTAATGAATTCCACGAGCTTTGGTGATTTCATGAGTGCAGGAGGATTTATCCAGAAAACAGCTCCCAGGACCACTGTTATACACTCTAAACGAGCAAACCGACGACAACAAGTAATTCTACCCGCGACACCTATGAAAGTTGACCCAAGACGGAGCCCAAGCCTCGCCACTAGAAGGAGGAGCCCACCTGGCACCATAGTGGGCCGGCCGGCCCACTAGGGAGGCTGCCCGGCCCATGGGGATGACCGATCACCCTCCGCCGCCCCGTACTCCTTCCTACGATCTACACCGTTGATTTTAAGGTGGTTTGAGGTTGTTTGATCCAACGGTGATCGAGAGAGATGACGCGGATCGATGACGTGGCAATTCCTTGCCCCCTACTCCTCCTAGAGTCATTGCCCCTTACTCCACCTCGATTCCTTGGCCGCTACTCTACCTCTGGCCTATATATGGCAGCCCCTACCTCCCTCCCTCCTCAGATCCTGAAACCCTGATTCATATTCTCTTCATGAGGATTAGAGCCAGCTATCAAGAGAAGATTAGTCCTCTATAGGATCTAGTCTTATAAATAGAAATAGTGAGATAGAGAGTGAGGGAAGAGTTCAGAAGAGATGCCGGCCTGTCAGTGCTCTCTCTACGGCTTGTACCTTGGCGGATTCAAGTTCTAATTGAGCTTGCTTCTGAGATTTCTCTGGTAATCAACTTCTGATTCAAGTAAGTATCTTGTTTATATTGTTCTTCAGGTTCACGACTCTTTTGAGGGCTTTATTCCTGCACTAGAGGGAGTAGAGTATTAATCATAAGTGTAAGCATGGTGCTTAGACTTAGGTTAGTTGTGGATGCACCTTGCATTCCGGATTGGTGGTAGATCGCGTGCGTGACATTAGTACTATATAGCATTGTACTATATAGCATCGTTGATCCTTTGTAGTCCACCTCCCGTCTGTAGGCGCACGTAGGATGCGGTTGGTAAGGAAAGCATCCTTTGTTGGTGTCTTTCCTTAAGTAATGTCCCCAGTTGAACAGTAGAAGACATAAGCTTACCCAAGTCAGAACTAGAGACCCTTAGTTATCCTCTCTACGCTCCTATTTATCCTAACCTTATTGCTACTCCTAGTTAAAATTAACCCTTAACCTAATCATTACCCCTTGTTAAGTTACACCGTAGTTAGTCTCACATGTTTCCCTGTGCATACGATACTTGGAATACTTTCGGGTGAAAGCTACAGCGGTATCCGTGCACTTGTGGATTTATCTGTGTGCGTTAAAATATACCAACATGCTACTTCATCCTCCTCCCATCCTGCTGACAGTCCGGGTGGGCCGACGACCAGCGCGTAGGCCTCCAAGGGGAGCCAGGAGCGTGACACCGGTCGTTGCTCGACCCCTCGCCCTCCGACTCACAAAATCCCTTCTAACATCGACTGTTGGAACTCGCAATGATAACCTCTGGCCACCACGGATGGTCTCCAGCAGGACGCATGCCTGAGAACCACGTGGTTCCCTTCAAAGACCTTTCTCGCTCCCCCGTTAGAGCTTAGCCCCTCGAAGGGGCCAAAGGAATCTCGACGCTAGAGGTAGCCCGGACGGAGGAAGGCCCTCACTTATAAGCCCAAGGGCGGATTGAATAGCCTGAGACTCCCTCGCCATGTGGCGAGCAATAGGAGGCATGAAAGATTGGAAAAAATCGAGATCTTCCTAAAGGTAGGGCTGGTACAGCGTCGACGAGACCACTTGGTCCCACCTGGAACGCAAGCCCCGATGCACAGCCCATAGACATGACAGTCAAGTACCGCATCATCGGGATGCCCTGACAAAGCGAAACATGATGGCTGCTCATCGCATTGAATACACCGATCAGCAAGGAGCCGAGCAACGGATCACGAATAAGCTATGACCGTGAGTCCACGACATGACGTGCGCGCATACCATCACTTTCACGATCATTTCATGATCACAAAAAGGCTCGGGGGCTACTATCGGGGTTATAACCCCGGGGTATCAAGGCATCATTTAGATGGTGGGCCGCATAGCTCACAACACAATAATAGACAAAGGCCCAAATGTCTAAAGCCCAGCAAAAGCCAAACAGGTTAGGCCAGGTGCTGAGGTCGAGGTATTCATGGCCCCTTCCACCTGCCTTGGTCTCACCACGCTCGCAAGGCATACGACCTCTCTCCATCACAACCTCCGGAAGAGATAGAAAGAGGTCACGCCTTGCCAAGCGAGCCTACCATGACAGGGGCAAGCATGCCGCACTAACCCCGTAAGGACAAAGGCAATAGTAGTCACCTTAGCCCGGTCAGACGCCAACCCTATGTGACACTGCATGAACAAGACAACACCGCCTTGAGGCGGTAACGACGGGTACGATGACCACCGACCGGACACAGCCCAACTAGGCAGGTATATGATCCTACCCATTGCAGAATGGGAGCCATGACAAGGGTCTTAGGGTAGAGGATGACCAGGCCGGTTGAAAACCCTGACCCCGACGATCGGGGTCGTGGCCCTCAGCCCCGAGAAACGACCAGACGAACGATGACCCGGGGCAGCTACCTGCTATGGGTACGACACCTCGGGGAACCTAGAAGCGGCGACGAAGACCATGACGAACACCACAGTGCACAGGATGGCTGATGAACCACCAATGTGCCGATAGTGCCCGCCACGGTCGGCACAGTAGCACCACATCTCGCCCTGTCGCAACGCGGCCACAAGACCATGATGATGGCCACGCCCGGACAGACACCAGAAGACGGCGTAGCTTGCAAGCCAAGTTAGATAGGACCTCCCTCAGGCTCACGACCCTTCGGTCCAGGGAACCTCCTCTTTGTATCAAGCCCTGGCTCCAAACTCTATATAAGGGCAGCCAGGGCAACTGCCTGGGGACATCTTCACATTTTTCATCCTATACCATTCCATCCATAGCAGTAGGGCTCTTGGAGCTTCTCTTCAGGTTGCCCCTCATCTAGCTTAGGTTCTACCATCTCTTTCACCATTCTTGGACCCCCCATTGTAAGAACTTCAGAGCATTCAAGCGAGGAACACACACTCGATCATCTCTGAGACTAGACGTAGGGCTCCGGCCTAAACCAGTATAAATCCTCGTGTCTATTGGATGCTATCATCATCTTCCTAGTGTAGCACGACAATCATATAAATTTACTATTCTGGTTTATGAAACATCGACATGTAGAGAGAGCACCGACATGCCGACACCTCCTCCAAACTCTTCCCTCACTCTCCATCTCACTATTATTTACAAGACTAGATCCTATGGAGGAGTAATCTTCTCTTGATAGCTGGCTCCTGACGAGGAGAATATGAATTAGGGTTTTAGGATGACTCTAGGGAGGGGGGTCTGGGTGTCCTTATATAGGCCAAGGTGGAGTAGGGGGCAAGGAATCAAGGTGGAGTAGGGGGGCACGGAATCGCCACATCATCGATCCACGTCAACTCCCTCGATCATCATTGGATGAACCGACCTTGATCAATGACAGAGATGGACTCTCAAAGGCAGTGGAAAACCGACGTAGAAAGGAGACGCTGACTGGTGGGACCCATAGGCCAGCCAGCCCATAGGTGGGGCCGGCCAGCCTGTCTCTTTGACAGGTGGGCCCCACCCTCTGGTGGAAGCTTCTAGACTCCGTCTTGAGTTGTTTTCCGCAGGTTTCTTGAGCCGAATCTCTTTCTAATGTCGGTTTGCTTGTTTGGAGAGTATGACAGTGGTCCTAGGGGCTGTTTTGTAGATAAATCCTCCTGCATTCACATATTCACCAAAGCTCGTGGAATTCATTAGTTTAAACCCCTATTCCTATGTTTGGTGATGAAATCAAATATATATGCAAGTTATATTGACGGTTTATAATTGGTGCTAGTGACCGTCAACACTACCCAATGACCAAACTGTCTTGGGTTTGTAACCATGGCTAGTGATGAATGGTTGGGACTTTTGTTGTTAACACTCAAGACACAAGAAGGTTTATCCTTGTTTGAGCTTCGAAGCCCTACGTCTACCAGAGAGTTCTTCATGTTAGAATGATCAAGTGAGTTCTTATAATTGAGAGAGAGAGTAGGAGAGCATATGGCTAGCTTTGATCTAGGGTTTTGGGAATGAGTTCAATTTGTTGATCGAGTGTTTGATGGGTCCATCCCCGCTAAGGGTTCCCTTGCCCATCCTTATATCTTCAGAGGGCAAGGGGCATACAAAGTTTGGGGTTTTCTCTAGCTTCCTTGATATCCATCTGAGTGCTCTAGCTACGTCGTCTTCATCTTTGAGCCATTGGGGGCATCGCCGCTCTAGGTGTGGTCATGGTCGACAACGTAGAAACTGCCCGTGGCAGCTTTTGCAGATGATAGTGGCAGGTCTAGATGACCGAGAGCTCGCCGTATCAACCCTCCCTGGCTCACCCACCCTCTAAGATTTCTTGCACGCTAATGGAGACGAAGCCTAGGGGTTCTGGCACCTCCCTTGTCCCTTATGTGTTACCTCGAGCATGACCCATCATAGAAATAAGCGGCCAGCTCCACGCTAAGGAGAAGGGAGTAGTGCCCTAATAGAGCTGACCGCACTATGCCTCTACGAGGTGTGAGGCTCTTGCCATTGTGGCAGGGTCTTGTTGAGAGCTCTGCGGCATCTACCCAAGACACCCTACTGAGTCTCATTTGGTCACTTGGGTCCCTTGGGCGATGACGTCCTAGGTTGTCCTGGGTTCTTGCCCTACTCCCAAGCCAACTTCGCTTGGCTAGAGCCCCTAGGAGATGGAGGCTCGAGGCCCACGGGCTCTGGTCGAGACCCAACGGGGGCGCACGAGTGCACCCATTGTGTGTAGCTTCTGAGCCCCTAACCAATTAGGAGAACCGGTCAAGGGGTTAAATATGCTATCATGGTGCTAATCCATGGGTTTTCATAACCCTAGTGTTAGATATTCATCACTCCGCTTTTCTAGAGGTTGCATTTGTGTGAGATTGGAGAGTTTCTTGTGCCTTGCATTGAGAATTTGCATCTAGTGGCACTTGGTGAATCGTTCTCACAATGGAGTTCTTGTTACTCTTGGTGGTTGCCACCACCTAGATGGCTTGGAGCTATGGTAGATCGTTGAAGCACTACTTGGTGATTATGTAGAGGCTCTGATCGGTGGCATTGTGAGGGGATTTGTGCTCATCCCTGCAGGAGTACAAGAAGAGCAACTCTAGTATAATCAAGGAGGATTGAAGTGGTTCTTGGTGACATGCCGGCTTCTGCACAAGTGTCCAAGTTGGGGGACGAGCTAGTGTACTTGTGAGGCTTGTGAAGTGATAGTCTAAAGGACTCATCTTAACGGGGATTAAGTTGCTAGCAAGCAACCGAACCTTAGGATAAAAGTCATTGTGTCTCTTGTCCTCGGTGGTTTGCTCACTACTACACTTGCATTTACTTTACATGTGTTTGCTTGTTGTAGCTTTTGTAGTAGTAGCTCTTATCTAGTGAGTAGAGTAGTTTAGTTGCTTGACTTGTGTAGCTCATTAGTTGTAGTAGCTAAGCTTGCTACTAGAATTGTGTGAAGAATAAGAAGAGGAGGAGAGGAAGGAGGAGGAGGAGTCCACCACGCTGGAGGAGCCAGCCAACGACGAGCTTCCCCACCACAACCACGCCCTCAACCTCGCCGAAGTCAGAGATGGAAGCCCCAAGCTTCATTTTCTTCCTCATGTGCATGGTGGTGTCTCGCGGTCGATCTCCTTCCCTAAGCCTTCCTAGTGCAAGCTGCTGCACATGGAGCATACCCACAGTATGGTGAGTCACCCACTACTACAATAAGCATTTGTAGGGGTGGCTGGAGATCATTTGTAGAGGCGGCTCAGCCAGCCGCCCCTATGAAAGCTCTAGTTTGTTTTGGTTAATTGATGAAACCTTAAGTGTTAACCTAGTTTATCAAAGTGATTATGAGATAGGTAGCACTACTCCAAGTGATGAAGCAAATGAAAGATCATAACATGATGATGGTGATTTTATGGTGATGATCAAGTGCTTGGACTTGAAAAGAAGAAAGAGAAAAACAAAAGGCTCAAGACAAAGGTATAAATTGTAGGAGCCATTTTGTTTTAGTGATCGAGACACTTAGTGAGTGTGATCATATTTAGGATCGATAGCCGTACTATTAAGAGGGGTGAAACTCGTATCGAAATGCGGTTATCAAAGTGCCACTAGATGCTCTAACTCATTGCATATGCATTTAGGATCTAGTGGAGTGCTAACACCCTTGAAAATGTTTGTGAAAATATGCTAACACATGTGCACAAGGTGATACACTTGGTGGTTGGCACATTTGAGCAAGGGTTAGAAACTACACCAGCGGAGTGTTCGCCCGTAGAGTGCGGATAGTCCGATGGTGCCACCGACGCTCTTTACAGGAAAGACAGAGGTCACTATAAGTGACCGGACGTTGGTCTCGGTTAGACCGGCGCGTCCGATCAGTGGCAGCAGAGGGCGCGCCGTTTTGGTCTCATGACCGGATGCTGGTCACGTAGTGACCGGATGCTGGGTCCTACGTCCGGTCAGTGGAAGCAGCGAAGATGTTGGCGTCGGTCTTCGACCGAACGCTGGGTCACTTCATGACCGGACGCTGGCTGGGAGCGTCCGGTCTCGCTGACATGGCCGCACAGAGGAGATGTTGAGTGACCGGACGCTGGGTGAGTCCGGTCGGGCATGACCGGACGCATCCGGTCGTGAAATTTCGTGTTTGGAACCTTATTGGAAATGACCAGACGCTGAGGTCTAGCATTCGGTCACTTTCGAGCAGCGCGTCCGGTCATCACTTGACCGTTGAGATCGGACGATCAACGTTTGAAGCCGATGACACGTGGCAAGCATCGGGCGATCGGACGCTGGGGTCCTGCGTCTGGTCGATCTGACCGGAGCATCCAGTCACCCCGAGTTGTGCCCAGTGAAGGGGTACAACGGCTCTATTTCGTGGGGGCTTCTATTTAAGCCCCATGGCTGGCTCTAGCTCACTCTCTTGGCCATTTGCATTGACATAGCAACCTTGTGAGCTTAGCCAACGCCCTCCCACTCATCTCCATCATTAATTCATCATCTTTGTGAGATTGGGAGAGAATCCAAGTGCATTACTTGAGTGATTGCATCTAGAGGCACTTGGTATTCGTGTTTCGCTGCGGGATTCACTTGTTGCTCTTGGTGGTTGCCACCACCTAGATGGCTTGGTGCAGCGGAGGAGGATTGGCACGAGTTGGTGATTGTTCGTGGCCATCTCCGGTGATTGTGAGGGGACTTGTACCTTCCCCGGCGGAGCGCCGAAAGGTAACTCTAGTGGATTGCTCGTGTCATTGAGTTATCTCACTTGTGGGTAGGTTCTTGCGGTGTCCAATTGTGTGGACGAGGTTCGTGCAACACCTCTTAGCCACCGAACCACCAAGTGTTGGTCGACACAACGGGGACGTAGCGTGTTGGCAAGCACGTGAACCTCAGGAGAAAATTGGTTGTCTCTTGCCCTTTGGTATTATCCCGGTGATTGATTTAGTATTCATCTTGTGATTGGTTCACTCCTCTACACGGCGGTATAATCACCCTACTCACTCATTTACATTATTGCAAACTAGTTGTAGCAAGCTCTTTAGTGTAATTAGAATTGAGAGCTTGCTTTGTTGTTTTTAAGTTCATCTAGTGGAGCTCTTTAGTGTAGCAAGTGTGAGAGCTCTTAGTGAGTAGTAACATAGCAAATTGTGTGTTTAGTGATCATAGCAACTAGAATTGTTGGATAGGTGGCTTACAACCCTTGTAGAGCTAGAGCAAGTTTTCATTTCGCTATTTGTTATACTAATCAAATTGCTCTAGTCGGTTTGTAGATTTTTAAATAGGTTATTCACCCCCTCTAGCCATATTAGGACCTTTCCAGTGGTATCAGAGCCATGGTCACCGTTTGATTAAAGGCTTAACAAACTCGGTGTCAAATTATGGCTCAAGTTGTGTTGAACCATGTGGGGGGCAAACCACCGTTCTTTGATGGCACATGCTATGATTATTGGAAGAGAAAGATGAGAATGTATCTTGGTTCAATCAATGATCAAGTATAGGATGTGACCGAGAATGACTATGCTATCATTGATCCCGACAATCCCACCAACCTAGACAAGACCAACAAGCAATGCAACACAATGGCTCTCAACACTATATACAATGCCATTGATTCCAAGGTGTTTGAGCAAATCAAGGATTATGAAAGAGCTAATGAGGTATGCAGGAGATTGGAGGAAACATATGAGGGCACACCAGCGGTGAAGAGTGCCAAGTTGTACATCCTCAAGGAAAAGTTGACAAGCTTCAAGATGAAGGATGATGAGAGCATTCCAGAGATGTTCCATCGATTGCAAGTGATTATCAATGATTTGAAGGCATTGGGAGAGAAGATCAAGGATGATGATGTCTCTCATCGATTCTTAATGTGCCTACCTCCAAGATTTGAGATGTTGAGATTACTTATCATAAGAGGAGGATTGAAGGAAATTACCCCTAACCAAGTACTAGGTGATGTCATGACACAAGAGACATACCGTGTGGAAAGGGAGGGGGTTGACAAGGATGACAAGAAGGAAGACGATGACAAGAAGAAGAAGAAGAGTATAGCATTCAAGGCTAGCTCATCATCCAAGAACAAGGGCAAGTCCAAGAAAGAATCAAGTGATGATAAAGATCTTAGTGACATTGATGATGAAGCCATGGCTCTATTTGTACGCAAGATGGGCAAATTCATGAAGAAGAAGGGTTATGGTGCAAGAAAGAGAAAAGATCACAACAAAAGCAAAGAATATGTGAGAAGATGCTACAATTGGAAGAGCCCCGATTATGTTGTAGCAGATTGTCCCTACAATAGTGACAATGATGAGGATAAGAAGAAGAAGCACAACAATAAGAAAGAAGGAGAAGAAAGAGAGAAAGAAAAAAAAATTTGTAGAGGACCTTTCACCCTACCATACCGTCTCTACAAATCATGTATTTGTAGGGACGGTTCCCAGACCGCCCTTACAAATCTATTTGTAGGGGCAGCTATAGTACCAGCCGCCCCTACAGTACATTTTTTCGCTAAAAAATTCAAATTTACAATTCAAATTCGAACAGAACATGCATATATATATATGCATATATAATTCAAATCTGACCAGAACATATATATAATTCAAATCTGACAACAAGCACAAGAGCATTATATAAACTACCATTACAAGTCCAATTCACAAGAATATATACAATACATCTCAAATCTCCAATTAGTAGATATGCTGATATATCAGGACAATTGCAGAAAATCATAGAATTGGCAGCCATTACTAGAGCAAATTACTAATCTCCATTTAGTATACGCTGGGAGTGCATGCCAAATTAACACTAAGATAGAGATAGGACGCTAGCTAGGACTGCATGCCAAATTAACACTACTAAGATAAAGATAGGACTGCATATGCCAAAGCTAGAATCGTCGATCCTCCTCAGTTCCTCCTTCCATGCGCAGCCCTCAAAAGTTCAGTCAATACCAAGGGCAGCTCGCCACCAGATGATTGTAGCCCTCGGTCGCCAGGACCGCATCAAGAGTTTCAGGCGACCTGGCAATGAAATCAACACACTTGGCCTTAAGCAGCGAGCACTTGTGCTGCTCAGCTAGAGCCAACGTCGCCATCTTAAGCCTGTCATGCCCGTACCTGCGAAAATACTGATTAGTTGCATCCATAATAATGAAATTTGGATTGATTCGTTCAGCAAAAATAGACATACCTATCAGCAGCTGTGAGTAAGTGCTGAGCCATAGCCATCGCCATTTCAGGCTCCTCATCAAGCTCCGGAGCCCTGTCGGTGTAGATGAAGTGAAGCATGACCTTGAAGACATCAGCGTCCATGTCCTCGATCCTGACACTCTGGGAGCTCCTCTCATTCATGCCACCAAAGAACTCGGCCATGACCTTGCAGCAAGAATGATTTTGTGCGCGAGAAAACGTTTGCCAGACTCCAGCTCAAATGTGACGTCTGCTCCCCTCTGGCCCTGCCAGAGCTCACCGAAGTGCCGCTCCAGATCAGAGGGTGGCAGTGGCGGCGGCGCCTCTGTATTAGCTGGGACAACTATATGAAATACTACAATAGCATATGATAAGAATTTCAGGTGTCGGACTCGAGGTATCACAAGTGCATACTGACAATCTACAAGTGCCCTCACAACTTGTTATTTCTCATGAGGATGTGGTCCAAGTTTGTTTGTGACTAGAACTACCTACATAGTACATTTGAGCCATTACTAGTTCTTTGCTAATCAAGTAATCAGGCATCCCAGAAGACATTCAAATACGAATAGTTGCATTGCAAGGTAAAGAATAGGCCTGCAAAAGCTAGAAAAGTACATACAAACCAATCTCAACAAAGAAGATCCTAAATTTGATCACTATATATTATATAGGAATAGAAGACAATGAGGACAAATTGAAAATACAGAAGCAATATGTTAGTATCTCAAATGAGAGAAGCAGAACTATTATGTGTGCAGACGGACCAGGTGTGCAGACACCCCCGGAGAAACTTGGGCTGAACCGATCATGTGTGCAGACGGACCCTTTGAAACCATAGCTCCGGCACAAGGTGGATGGGCATCATAGACAGTAAATTTTGTTCCCAAGAAGTTTGATCTGATCAACAGAGAAGAATATGGTAAACCGAGGTCTCTGTCATAGCCATACTTTTGATCCGATGCACGGCGTTGAAAAAACAGAGCAAGTTTTGAATTTCAGACACTGTTTCTTGAATGCTCACCTTAGCTTGCCAATGTAGGTACCTTTTGATGTATTCTTTGCATCAAGCGAGATCAGGTATTCAGTGTCTGTGGGCCTATGACTTCTGCGTGCAGCAAGTAGAAATTTCCCATCATCAGGCTGCAGATGGGGAGAGAGGGAGGGGAAGAGAAGAGACATTAACTATTCCACCATTTTAGATAACCATATTTAGCATCTTCTTATTAGCTAGGACAGGAAATGTAAGTGATAGAGTAAGTGGACATGTGCACAAGATCTTTAAGGCATTTAGATATATACAGATACAATGTGTGGCAGTACTAAACAACAAAACATATCTCATAAATGGTTTAAGCAGGAAGAAGCATGAATGTGTGGATGAATACAATAAAAGTTTGTAACTTGTAAGCATAAACAGATAGTTTCATTACCTTTTTCTAAAGGAAAAATACTTTGTATCTCAGATTAATAGACTGCAACCCAATCAGAATATTTTCATTGCTGATTGACATCCAGAGATCAGAGATCTGGACTAGCAGATACGAGAAATAAAGAGCCACCATTCAGAGCATACACAATGAAATGAGGAAAGAGTATTTTATACCGAGTACATTTGAGCCTGAAGCTTTGTTCTTAGCCCAACGTCAGAATGTCTGAACAGAATCAAACATAAAAAGACAAGTAAATTCATCGGAAATTAATCTGATAGATTGAAACAATACTCACTACCATTTTGCTAGGCATGTGTACACGCACAACCTGCAGCCAGCAATCAGGGCTAGATACGTCATCAGAGTACACGATATACACTCTCCTCCCTCTACTGCTACATGTAAAAACAAACAAATCGACGGAGATATTAGCGTGCCAACACCGACGACCATATATCAGGAACGGAAGGGGAAGGGGAATGGAGGAGTGGGATACCTAGCAGATGGGACCGTCATTGTCCAGACCAGCTTGCGCTGACACCTGCCGGATAGGGACGCCGAGCAGCGGTCCTCGGAGACCCGCGCCTCAAGCCCGTAGGAGATCCGTCACCTCCGCTGGTGTCCCAAACCTAGGAGAATGAGTGAACGAGGGCGAACATAGAAGAGAGGAAGGAGAGAAGGGATGAGGAGCTCACCATCCCCCGCAAGCCGGATCCACCGCGGATCTAATGGATCAACCCCGGCTACGCCAAGATGGCCACCGCGGAGGTCTGCCCGCGCCGCCGCCCTGCCCGCGTCGGGGGAGATGGGGAGAGAGGGAGGGGAAGAGAAGAGAATGCCTGGACTCACCCGTGCGGAGCGGATCTGGGAGCGGAGCCGGGAGCCGCGAGCGCGTGGTGGTCTCATCTCGTCTCGCGCCCGCACGGCCGCGTGGTCAGTCACTGTGCGAACGGAAACCAGCGCGGGCCGAGGTGGGCGTCACGTCAGCGGAGGGGAGGGACGACGGAGCCGCTAAGAGAAGAGGGAGTGAGGAGAGCGGAGACAAGAGAGAGAGGGAGCCGCCACCGAGAGAGGATGTGGATGCGCGAGAGGGAGTTAGGGTTGGATTTTTTTTCTCGGGCCGGAGGTGGCTGCTATATATACAACGGGAATTTGTAGGGACGGATGGTGATTCATCCGCCCCTACAAAAGGACATAGCAGACCGGCCGCCCCTGCAAATCGACTCATTTGTAGGGGCGGCTCGTATTACCAGCCGCCCCTACTGTGCCATTTGTAGGAGCGGCTGCTGTGCTGGAGCCCGAATACATCACTGTAGGGGCGGCTCCAATGTCAGCCGCCCCTAAAAAAAAGCCCCGTTGCTACAAACTGTTTTTCATGTAGTGACCCCAAGCCATCTCCCCCTCCATCCCCTCAAAATCAGCCTTCACACAAAGCTTCAAGTTCACTGGCCAGCTTGGTTTTCCTATATTAGCAGGGAACAACCAAATTTTGTTGCGAACACTTGCTTGCCACCTCCCACTGCTGGAGGGTTGTTCAAGCGCTGGGAAAAGCACAAGTATAGTGGTATGGGCACAGAGTACAAGTCTAATAAGTGTTGGCGGAAACCAAAATCTCTCCCACATTTGTCTACTGGTGTTGTGGCTGCCTCGCAACTGGCACCCAGCCACCGCCGCTTCAACCATTTGGTTGTGCAAAAGACCTTGGAGTGGTGCACTGGTCTCAAGGGAACAAAGATATTGTGCAGGCTTGCAGTAGTGCAACATTGGCTATACACGTCTAGCCGCTCCTCCCTAAATACTGCCAGGCATGCAGCCCCACCTTTGTGACTTGTGAGTAGCACCTACTTCAACTCCCATTGCAAGGTGCTCAACATGTCCCGTAAGAAGCATCCATTGTGACGTTTTCAGCTATGGGATAGGGGCATAAAAAACAAAAATAAAAAAGTTTAGTCATTGGCAGGTGGACCTCAAATGTCAAAAGGCCATTGGTAGGTGGACCCCATTTATCAAAGAGACTTTAAGGTGGAGGTACCATGAGTTCACTGGACCTTAGCTTTAGCAAGATATCACTCCATATGATTTCGACAGGAAAGAAAAAAAAACCATCTCTTTCCATCAGGAATTCAATGGCAGAGAAAAAACATGTCATATAGAAATAGTATGTTCATGTTGTCCATCAATTGCCCTTATCAGAAAGTGAAGGAAAGCCATGTTTGTATGACCGTGTAGTTAGCTGGATCCACTTTGAGAAGTAGTGTTTGTGTGGCCACCACAGAAAGTTGGGTATAGAGTCTAGACTTAAAGCCAATTACTTGACTATATAGTAGTGTGAAATGAGTTAGCTTAATTTGCAAGCTAGGAAAACCATTCATAAGGCGGCGTGGCTGAGGCCAGTGTCATCGTGCATTTTTGGGACATCATACAAATGATTACAATATATAGCATTCATTCCTAGTTAACAAAGCTCTCTCGATCTTCATCTGAATAAAAAAGCACATACTAGTCGATGAAAATAGTTGCAGTTTGAAGAAATATGAATGTGATCGATTTGGCTCTAAGCAAATTTAGAATCGTAGACTGAGCATATAACCCAAACCACCCATCAATCTACTATCCACCTATAGGGAAAGCAGGATGCGGTTCCACTTCCACCTATTCTCATGTATATGAAGTGAGATTGTGAAAGTCCACAAAAACTCTATCGTCCTCCTGCAAAAACAAGCTGATGAACAATGAATCTAAAGCATCTCACATGTCACCGAAGTCCACTAACTATCCTCTGCCATCTGCCAACCAACCACCAAGTAGCACTTGACCAGCAATGACTGATACAGCTGACCAGATGATTGTGAGCCACACTTGAGATTCTTCCCAGAAAGCCCGAACAAACTAGAACATCCCTGTGCACACTCAAAACACCGACGGGAGAAGACACTTGTGGGCAATATCAATGATCTCTCCAAACGGACACCTCCAAGGAGGAAACAACATCCAAGGATGTCGTGGATCAATTTTGAATGGTGCAGGGTTTTCACCCAGGAGATCCACACACCGGCAGAATGTGCAATGAAGAAGAGCAGGGGTTAAAAGTGATGCCTCAAGCAAAAGGAGTGGCACCCATAGGCGTCACAACCGTACCCTCAACAGAAACAATATCACTACCAGACAGTGGTGGACCCAAGGCCCGGTGACCCTGGGCTCTGGCGCCGGCACATGCTTAGTCCTTCGTCGCAGCATTCTTAGTCGGAAGCTACAGATCACATGACCTAATCAGTGTTTTATGTCTCGCCAGGGCTTCATTTCAGTCCTGGGTCTGCTACTGCTGCCAGCCACTACAGGAAGTGCCGGGTAGTCCACGTGCATCACACACAGAACATCTCATACTTCGTAGACCCTCGGTATCATGGTATATGTATCTTGGATATGTGTAAATAAAGTAGCAACACCCCAAAATATAACGACATCCATTAATATCATTGATCTAAATGACTAAAAGGGGTACACAGATTCATGCATACATATTGTTAAATGCAAAAACAACATGAAAGATAACTTGTGCCGCGTGCTAAGCACAAGACATGGGATGCAACGAGTGACTCTAAGATAGGACCCTAAGAGCAACATGCAATGAAAACATATAAGATCTAGCCATGCACTATGGGATGGTTTCCCTACTGTGCCGATGGGAGCCCTGAACAGGCACCCAGATTGTAAGGGTGCATCATTTCACACCCACTGCTACAACCTGCGAAGGGACTGTAGTATGGGGCTAGGTTGGCAAGTCTCCAGTTCTGCTGCAAGGGACGGTGTTCCTCTAGTACTGCCATGCTTTGCATCTCATTGTAGGTGTAGCAAGAAGCTTGTGTCTGCAACAAGGATGACGTTGGCAGCATCACCTGCGGCAATGGCTGTTGGAGGACTCGCTCCCCGACCACAAGCTGCTGGAGCCGTGCTTTGATTTTTCTCATCTTCATCTCCACCATATCCCTAAGGCTAAGGAGCTCGTCTTTGTCAGTGCCAACGAGGCCCGGGCGTCCTCCATACATGATATCATGGAGGAGGTCCAAGGTCTCACGCTCGCGATTTTCATGGTCCAACTTGCTTACCTGCTCATGGAGCTTCAAGGAGCGACTGTGGAGGAACTCCTCTTGGTTCTTTGTCTTCTTGAGGCTACTGACATCTAGGGTGCTGTTGAATTTCATGAGGAGTTCCTTGGCCTCTTCATCAGAGGGCCACACCTTTGGCTGAGCCTCGCCCTGGCCATACATCACTACACACAACTTGATGCCACAGAGTGTGGTGAGCTCACTAGCCTTTTTCTCCAGGCCCTGGGAGCGTCTCTTATACGTCGCACGCCGAGTAGCATTGTTGGAGATCCACTGGAGATTCACCTTCTTGCGTGCCATAGCACCCTAGCAATATCCTAGCTCAGCAACTACTAGCTAGTAGGATTATAAACATAAGGAAATGGTTGCTTTGGTGTTGAAATGAAATGAGGAGAGGGGCAGTTTATATATGTTTCAAGGAGGACTCTAGAGCAACTTATAGAGGCAAGGAATGACCTACTCATACCATGATTTATGGATAGCATTAACTCACTGCCAAATAAAGTGTATATATATATTTTTCCTACTTATAGCTAAGGATTTTTCCTTCATAAATTAATGCATCAATCACAAGAAAACATTCCTTATACGTCATGAGCATTGTGTGATAGGTTAGACAATGGTGAAATTGTGTTTAATTATATCAATTATAAATTTCCTAATCATAACATTATATTATGGCAAGAATTTATTACTACACAAATATAATGATGATGCCTAAGTAACTATCGAAACATATTTCCTACTTCTTAAATGCATCCGATCACAAGAAAAGCATTCCAGACATACACCATGCATGAGGATTGTTGATAGGCTAGATAGTGCTCAAATATCATTTAATTGCTGCTAAAGAACCACAGGGAATAACCTGATAGCATTTAATCATGATGTCGAGGAAAAGGCTCACTCCAGCAGGATGCATCACAAAACATATGTTTTGCAACCAAGCAAAGAAATGGTTTTTCCTCATAAAAAATGGAAAACTCACCAATATAATGATCCATTTTTCTCAAACATATCTCTTTAATTTGCCTTTTATATATTGCTATTAGTGTAATTCTCTCTACCAAGCCAATGTGATTAGAGACATATCTCATACCCGACCCCAACCCTACCACACAAGAGCCACACATTACTACTGAAAAGCTTTTTAGAGGCGTCTAGGAAGCCTCTATAGAGGTGGCTGCCGTAATAATTTCTAGAGGCAGCTCGGAACAAGAGCTCTCTCTAAAAATGGATTTGTCTACAAATAATTTTTTTCAGAAGCTGATGTTCACTACTACAGAATGGACTTGTTGTTCCGGGCGGTAACAACCTTTAGTCCCGGTTACCGCGCCGGAACAACGATCCCGGGACTAAAGGTGGAACCTTCAGTCCCGGGTCATCGAGCCGGGACTAAAGAGGGACCTTTAGTCCCGGTTGGTAACACCAACCGGGACTAAAGGCCCTCCAGCCGAGCAAACCTGGCGCACCCTTTAGTCCCGATTGGTAACCCCAACCGGGACTAAAGGTTTCTTTTCTTTTTCTTTTTTTTTTGTTTAATTTGTTTTCAGTTCAGTTACACGTATTTGTTTAATATATAATATGTTTTTATGTACGTATTCTACGCTGCTAATATAAATACACGCATGCGTATAATTACATCTAATTCTCATCTTGAGCATTATTATATTCGAATAAAGTATGAAACTATATATATTATAGATATATATATATGTATATATACAACACTTTCATAATCTTGTTCTCGAAAATAACGATATCAATAAACATTTAATTTACATCATTTATTCCTTAGGATCAAAGTAGAACTTCGCCCGTTGGGATTTAGCACTTTTTCTAGAAGATATCCTGCTATTGACTCTTGAACTGCTTTCGGATGGTCTTTTTTGCATGACCCTTCGTTTCAACCATTCAGTCTTGCATTTGAAATAAAAGGAAAAGTATTAATACACATATATGTATATATATTCATTTAAAAATAAATAAAATTGATATATCGTTACTCGAGGACATCTTGAGGAGTTCTTCTTATGTGCTTGATGATAAATTCAAAAACGTAGTATCCACACAAGTTATTACACGGTTCTGCATTAAAAACACCACTTTGTCATGCGAAGAGAAGATTATTCTCATCATCTCATACGTAAATTGAAGTACGATATAGTAATTAAACACGTGGGGAAGTGTATATAGTACAACTTCTTTGGTATTTCAACTACATTAAGTGGTGCCTTGCAATCCTTGCGATGTTGCCGAATAAACTCTTTCCAAACCACAATGCGACCAATAATGTACGATCGTTAATAAATTATGGCAAAGTCTATTCAATAATAGTTGTGCGAGAGATCGAAATTACCCCTAGATAATGTCTATCATATCTTGGTATAGTGCCCGTTCTTTTCTCAACGAGTCAAAGATTAGTAACCGACTTGAGTTTAACTCAATAACAATGAGTATCCAGTGAAAACTGCATTGGTTTAGACACACACATACATGCATATAAGTTGTATTGATATTACATAAAATGTGTAGACTATATTATTATTAACACTTACTCAAAGTTGTATGGGAAAAAGTATTGTTGTCTTGTCGTCTTTGCTTCACGAAGAACATCATGATATTCTCCTCATGCTTCGGATACCCATCGCTCCTTGACAATAATACGGTTTTGAATACGATATAAGGATCAATGAAGCCAACACTTGGTGTCTTGTATTCTTTGGAGCTCGACATCCGGAATCAGTATATAAATATAAGTTACATGTGAGGATAATTATATACACGTCACGCATGGAAGTGAGTTTATTAAATAAAAGTAAGAATCACTTACAAACAAAAGGAGCTAATGATTGATTTGTCCGGAGCATCCATGTGGTATAGTTGATGCAATTCTTGAAACTAATATGTAAGATGTCATCATACGGAAGTAATGATGGTCTCTAAATCGACAAAGATCCAATGCTCACCCACCACACTGCGCTTTGCATGTACCACTTGTTGAGCAAGTACATTTGCGTACCCAATTCATTCGAGCCGCGAGGTTTTACAGGACTTTTGCCATATTTATAAGTCTTCCGGTATCAACTTCGAGTTACGGATTGGAGCTTTGCCCGTCAATTGATCCAAGGTTAAACCAGTATCTTGAAAAAAAGCATTAAGGGCTTGAACCGACACTTCTGCAGAGTTGTCTGATCGATAGACTTCTATGTTGGAAAAATATTGATTAGCAACAACAAGATTTTGCATTGGTTGCTTCATTGTCCGGTATGGGACATCCTTCCACGATGCTCTTTTCCTTTTCTTATCTGCATCATGTGACTTCACGAGGGAGCGGTCATAGTCTGATAGTGGTGAAGGCTTACGAAGTTCAATCATCTTTTTCTTGTGAGCATCGACCTTACGCCTCAACACATCTCGTGGTATGTAAAAGTACGGCTTCTCCTTAAGCTTCGCTTGACTCTTGTTTTTATATCTATAAAAAATCTTTCACTTTTTGTCTTCTTGACCGCTATTTGCTCATCAGTCTTTTTCGAGAAGTATTTCTTGAGAAATAACTCTTTTTCTCGGGGTCTTCTTTGCCACGGGACCTTAGACGTCTTTGTAGTGCGTCATTTGTGGAGGGGTGGGGGCGGTGTTGGAGACCGGCGTGGAAGCGATGAGGCCGGTGTTGGTGGAGACCGGCGTGGGGCGTTGGAGATCGTTGTGGAGGCGGTGGGGCGGTGTAGGAGTTGGAGATCGTTGTGGAGGCGATGGGGCGGTGTAGGAGTTGGCGATCGCCGTGGGGATGAAGTCGTCTACGCCCCCCTTGTGACCTTTGTGATGAGATGGGGAATGAATGATTAGGCTAGGTGGGGGAGACCTGCTACAAAAACAAGTTGTGTGTCAATTATTTTTGAAGACAATAGAAAATTAATGGAAAATAATATTTCATTCACTTTCATTCGTACCTAGGGTGAGGTAGGGGAAGCGGTGGCGCCCAGGAATGATGATGAAGCATTTGCGCCATTGAATAAATGTCTTCTCTGCTTCTCCTAGTGTCTTCTCCCCATCACCGCCTTCAATGTCAAGAGGAACATTGCTTTGTAACCTTTGAGCACTCTATCGGCCGAGGCGCTAGCATATCCAAGTTGAATAAGCGGACCCATGGATTCTTGGTGTCTTCGTTCGGTCTATTGGAGATACAACCCGGCACCACCATGATTGATGCATTATTACCATCTAGAATGTGCAGCTCACATGTTGTTAGAGGCTCGGTAATGTCATCAACAGGAGGAAGCGCAACCCAGTGTCTTTGAATAATTGGCAGCTCCGTAGAAGCACAAGCCGCTTTCATCGACCAACGGGGCTAATGGTGACTCGGCGTTGATTGCGATTGCATTTGACTCATTGCTAGCTGCACTTGCCTCTTGATCTCCTCCTGCATTCTTGCCTCAAGAGATTTTTCTCGTTTACGTGATTCAAGCAATGCTTGTCGTGACTCATCAACAAATTGCTCCAATGCACGGATTCGATTACGCTTCCTCATCCTTCTTTCTCTGGCGGCTTACATGAGGTATCCTTGTCTGCTTTGGGAATGCGTGTAGCCACGGAACCGCCCCATAGCCTCTTGTTCGACCACCGTGTTCGGGATTCTCTAGGGCATATGTCAATTCATCCTTCTCTCTGTTGGGCTTGAAAACACCACTATCGCTTCTTCCCTAGCACGAGCTAGTCTACGTGTTGCTCTCTCAATTTTTGGCCAAAAATTAGCTTGCCGATTAATGCGGTCTAGGGCTTCCCCCATGAGCGTAGAACCAATTCTTCGCTGTTGAGGCCAGTTCTTCTCTATTGTTTCGTATGATTCCCTTGGCGGTAATATCGCTTCTAGGTTCTGCCACTTGGGAATAGCACTCTTATAACCACCTGATCCCATGCGATGATGGTATTGCTACATCGGGCATTCTGCGATTCCTCATCACACGTTCCTCACTTTGTCTTGGGATGTCTTGTATTCTCTGAAGGCATCCCAATGGGACTCAACTTGACAAACGCCTTAGCATTGAAATTGACGAGTAGCATTCTTCAAGATAAACTTTTTATACAATGTCTTCTTCCAACTCTGGAACAATGTTGCTATCTTCTTCATTGTCCAATCCCTCACTAGCTCCTTCAAAGCATCATCTGCTTGTAATGTGAAATGCTGAGTGATATCTCTCCAAGCTAGGTTCTTGTCACGATCAGATACAAAACTAACATTAGGAGCGGATATCTTCTGCTTCCATTCACGAGCACTAACTGGGATCCTATCCCTTACAATGAACCCACATTGATTGACATATGTCTGAGCATGTGGTCCCAATGGTTTGCCGGTGTCGGTGTCGAATTCTGATATTATGAAACGGCCCTCTAATGGCTTTTTTGGCCCTCGGACTTTTCTACTTTTGTCGGTGGTTGATGTAGATCCAGAGACCGGCTACATGAGTAGAAACACAACGATTAACAACAAATATACGTACGCATGCATCTATAAGAGATGATAGATAATCTAATATACCTCGCCAGTATTTTCTTACGCGACAATTTGTTGATCTTCAACCACCGGCATATTCAGGATATCCTCATAATCAGCAAAGTACTGACTCGTGTCATCTACATCCACATTGGTGCCGGCGTTGATAATATCCGCCATTATGTCATCACTCAAGTTATCATCCGGAGCAGCCATTTGTATCTTCAAGATAACACATAGATAGAATTACTATGGTACATAACATAAGTACATGTGATAACACATATAGAATTACTAAATCCAATTAAATATAATAACACATAATATTTCATCAACATGGAAATAAGTACATGTATATATATACACATAGAATGATACAATATATTTTCTCTCTCTCTCAACACATAGAAATAAGTGCATATGTCGATATCTCTAGATATGCATGTGATACACATAGAATGTCTCTCTAGATACAATTTTCTCTCTCTCTCAACACATGAAAATAAGTACATGTATATATACATATAGAAATAATTAAGTACATATGTATACATATAGAATCTCTCTCTTGATATATAATATATATAGAGAGATAGAATATATAATTACTAAATCCAATTAAATAAATCTAACATGAAATTAGATAAACTAGTAATAGATAATACATTTTACATATATCAAAAACTATAATAAAAAACTATCTAAAAAAACTATCTAAATAAAATACTAATTAAATTTTAATACATTTAAATCTAATATATCAAAAACTATCTAAAAATAACTAAAAAACTAACAATAAACTACATGTACTTATTTTAATCTAACATACAGCCGAGACTTTGTAAAAAAAATCTAAAAAACATGGCCGATCGAGAGCAGCAGATCATATCGAGTTCGACGGAGGCCGTACGGCGTGGGCGCGCGGGAAGCGTCGGCGACGGAGGGTGGAATTAGGTCTTGGCGGAGGAGAGCAGGATCTTGGCGATCTTGGGCACTCTGGAGAATGGCGCGCCGAGGCGGGGAGTAGACAGCAGCCGCGGCGCGGCGAGACGAGCTCGGCGACGGCGGATGGCGGCGACAAAGAGGCCGAGCGACGGCGGGCGAGATCGAAGATGAAACGAAACAGATGTTCGATATATATAGCCCATGACCCTTTAGTCCCATTTGGTAACACCAGTAGGGACTAAAAATTAATCCCATACCAACCGGGTAATACCAACCGGGACTAAAGGTCAACCCTTTAGTCCTAAATATTTGGTCTTACCAGCCGGGACTAAAATATTTTTTAGCGAACACCGAATTTGCCGCCCACCCTTTAGTCCGGTTCTTGGTGCGAGCCGGGAATGAAATACTGAAAATTTTGCCAACCCGCCAGCGTAATTGGAAAGTTCTGGGATTTTGATTTTGTTTAATACTAGGTTAATCAATTAATTCCATAGCAACTTCAATACTTTGCAATATTTATTTTAAAAAATACTATTGATTAACTAATTATTTATTGTAAATAGGAAAATTTTGTAACCTAAAGTTTTTAATTTCTTTTATGAATATAGAATATAAATGTTACTAATACTAAGTATTTTGTTAATGCAAAAATATATTTGTAACTTAAAATTAATAAAACTAATATTATTCGATAGGAAATTTATTATCACATTATTGTAACGTCAAATGTTTTAATTTTTTCTCGGTTTTTGACCAAAATTGACACGAATTTTTTGTTGAACCTATAAAAATAGAGAAAATGTAGTATTTTTTGTTCTACAACTTTTTCAAATGAAAAAATAGCCTATATAAGGATTGTATATATTGATGAGCTTAACAAACTCGGTATTCAAAACTTTTCAATTTGAGACAATCTAGGGTCCCGAAAAATAGTTTGTAGGCGTCGAAATTTAAAAATCACAAATTTGAACCGTCCAAACTTTCTCAAATGGAAAGTTGACCAAAACAACAATTGTTGATCTTTTTGAGTTTAACAAACTTGGTATTCAAAACTTTTCAGTTTGAAGTCATTTAGAGTTCATAATACTAGAGTCAAAGTGTTGTTTTTTTATTTGACCAAATTTGACTTGGTCAAACTTGCTCAAATGAGACACTAAATGACCTCAGATGAAAAAACTCTGAATACCAAGTTTGATCATCTCAGCAAGATCTACAATTGTTACATAGCTTATTTTCCCATTTGAGAAATTTTTATCAAACATTAGTCACAACTTCTTGAATCTCATATATACTTTCTAAAACTATGTCACACACTTGTGAAATTTGAACTACATTTTGTTCAAGCTTTCTCAAATGAAAAAATGGCCTATATAAGGATTGTATATATTGATGAGCTTAACAAACTCGGTATTCAAAACTTCAATTTGAGACAATCTAGGGTCCCGAAAACTAGTTTGTAGGCGTCGAAATTTAAAAATCACAAATTTGAACCGTCCAAACTTTCTCAAATGGAAAGTTGACCAAAACAACAATTGTTGATCTTTTTGAGTTTAACAAACTTGGTATTCAAAACTTTTCAGTTTGAAGTCATTTAGAGTTCATAATACTAGAGTCAAAGTGTTGTTTTTTTATTTGACCAAATTTGACTTGGTCAAACTTGCTCAAATGAGACACTAAATGACCTCAGATGAAAAAACTCTGAATACCAAGTTTGATCATCTCAGCAAGATCTACAATTGTTACATAGCTTATTTTCCCATTTGAGAAATTTTTATCAAACACTAGTCACAACTTCTTGAATCTCATATATACTTTCTAAAACTATGTCACACACTTGTGAAATTTGAACTACATTTTGTTCAAGCTTTCTCAAATGAAAAAATGGCCTATATAAGGATTGTATATATTGATGAGCTTAACAAACTCGGTATTCAAAACTTTTCAATTTGAGACAATCTAGGGTCCCGAAAACTAGTTTGTAGGCGTCGAAATTTAAAAATCACAAATTTGAACCGTCCAAACTTTCTTAAATGGAAAGTTGACCAAAACAACAATTGTAGATCTTTTTGAGTTTAACAAACTTGGTATTCAAAACTTTTCAGTTTGAAGTCATTTAGAGTTCATAATACTAGAGTCAAATGAGACACTAAATGACCTCAGATGAAAAAACTCTGAATACCAAGTTTGATCATCTCAGCAAGATCTACAATTGTGAAGTCATAACATATTACATAATATCCGTCTCTAAAACATAATATATTAAACATGCATCGTTGTATCATGCGGGCTGTGATGAATTTCTTCTTGACGTATGACCCTTGGTTATGATCTTGTCGTAACCATGGAGTGTCTTCATCATTTAACATGATGCTTGGATCTTTCTTCACTATGAAGGGTGGAATTCGGACATTTCTTTCGTAATCTTCTGACATGTCTGACTTGTCTTCAATTCCCACTATATTTATTTTCCCAGAAAGAATTATGTGGCACTTTGGCTCATTGATCATTGAGTTGATGTCTTCGTTTTTTCCTCTCTTTGATTTTGTAGACATGTCTTTCACATAGAACACCTGACTCACATCGGCAGCAAGGACGAATGGTTCCTCTTTGTACCCAATATTGTTGAGGTCCACTGTTGTCATTCCATACTCTTTGTCGACTGTTACCCCTCCTCCGGTCAGCTTCACCCATTGGCACCGGAACAAAGGGACTTTAAAATTAGGTGCGTAGTCTAGTTCCCATATCTCTTCTGTCGGCCATAATATGTTTGTATATTCCCATTTGGATCTGTTCCATCTATCACGAACACCACTATTTTGATTAGTGCTCCTTTTATCTTGGGCAAGCTGTGTAAAATGTATTCCCATTTATCTACGTACCCTTGAGTGCGTGAGGATATCTCCACGATGGTGCGCCTAGCCAACAAATCTGATTGCTCATCAATATTGTCATCGCCTTGACATTCTTTTCGCAACCAACCACTGAAACTTTCCATGTCTTTGACGCCTAATCCAAGCTTGGTCTTCCACGGAAACTTGGATCGTAAGAACTCCTTATGTATCTCGATGTCGGATGCACCAATGACGAGTTACGAAGAAGCTGTGTAGTGTGCTTTATTGAAATAATCGTCTTCCATGCCGATATATGTTTTCTTCCCTAAAGTTCCTTTACCATGAGTCTCCCCTCATGTAAATGATTCGGGAGCGCCAATCGGGGCAAGGTCGGGAATAAAGTCAACACAGAACTCAATGACCTCCTCTGTTCCATAGCCACAGGCGATGCTTCCTTCGAGCTTAGAACGGACTTTCACATATTTCTTCAAGACTCCCATAAACCTCTCGAAGGGAACATGTTATGTAAGAACACAGGTCCAAGAATACTAATCTCCTTCACCAAATGAACTAGGATGTGTGTCATGATATTAAAGAAGGATGGAGGGAACACCAACTCAAAGCTGACAAGACATTGAACCACATCATTCTGTAGAGTAGCTAGTTCCACTGGATTGATTGCCTTCTGAGAAATTGCATTGAGGAATGCACATAGCTTCACGGTGGCTAGACGTACATGTGGAGGTAGAATTCCTCTTAAAGCAACTGGAAGCAATTGCGTCATAAGCACGTGGCAGTCGTGGGACTTTAAGTTTAGGAATTTCTTATCTGGCACATTTATTATACCCTTTATATTGGAGGAGAATCCCGATGGGACCTTGATGCTGCTTAGACATTCGAACATGCTGTCCCTCTCTTCTTTGCTAAGCGTGTAGCTAGCAGGACTTAAGTAATGACGTCCATCATCTGTCTTCTCTGGATGAAGGTTGTCTCGTTCTTTCATGCCCTGCAAGTCCTGGCGTGCTTCAAGTGAATCCTTTGGCTTCCCGTACACACCCATGAATCCTAACAGGTTCACACAAAGATTCTTTGTCAGGTGCATCACGTCGATTGCGTTGCGGACCTCTAGGACTTGCCAATAGGGTAGCTCCCAAAAGATGGACTTCTTCTTCCACATGGGTGCGTGTCCCTTAGCATCTTTGGGAATAGATTCACTGCCTTGTCCCTTTCCAAATACTACTTTCACATCCTTGACCATTGCGAGTACATCTTCCCCGGTTCGGTTATGAGGCTTCTTCCGATGGTTTGGCTTACCTTTAAAATGCTTCCCTTTCTTTCTTACTTGGTGATTCAACGGAAGGAATCGACGATGGCCAAGGTACACGACCTTTCGACATCTTTTCAAATATATACTATCAAGGTCATCAAAACAATGTGTGCATGCATTATATCCTTTGTTTGTCTGACCTGAAAGATTACTTAAAGCAGGCCAATCATTGATTGTTACGAACAACATTGCTCGTAGGTCAAAGTGTTCTTGTTTGTACTCATCCCAGACACGTACACCTGGTTTGTTCCATAAAACTAGAAGTTCTTCAACTAATGGCTTCAGATAGACATCAATATCGTTGCCAGGTTGCCTCGGACCTTGGATGAGGATCGGCATCATAATGAACTTCCGCTTCATGCATAACCATGGAGGAAGGTTGTAGATACATAGAGTAACTGGCCAAGTGCTATGACTAGTGCTCTGCTCTCCAAAAGGATTCATACCATCTGTACTTAAGGCGAACCTTAAGTTTCTAGCCTCATTTGCAAACTCTGGAAATTCCCTGTCTATCGCTCTCCACTGGGACCCATCAGCTGGGTGTCTCAGCATATTGTCTACCTTACGGTCTTCTTTATACCACCGCAACAACTTTGCATGGTCTTTATTTCTGAACAAACGTTTTAAGCGTGGTATTATAGGAGCATACCACATAACCTTGGCAGGGATTTTCTTTCTAGGACGTTGTTCACCCTCGACGTCACCAGGATCATCGCGCCTGATCTTATACCGCGATGCTTTACATACCGGACATTCATCCAAATTCTCGTATTCATTGCCATGGTAGAGGATGCAGTCATTAGGACATGCATGTATCTTCTGGATTTTTAATCCCAATGGGCAGACAACCTTTTTTGCTTCGTACGTAGTGGTGGGCAATTCATTTGGCTTCGGAAGCATCTTCTTTATGAGGTTCAATAAATTCCCAAATGCCTTGTCGGATATACCATTCTTTGCCTTCCACTGTAGCAATTCCAGTGTTGTACCCAGCTTTTTTTGCCCCTCTTCGGCCGTCGGGTATAGCAACTTCCTATGATCCTCAAGCATGCGCTCGAACTTAACTTTCTCTTTTTCACTTTCCAATTCTTGTTGTGCATCACGAATGGCATCGCCAAGAGCATCACCGAGATCATCTTCTACCGCTACCTCTTCTTCATCTCCCCCCATTGTAGTATCATCAAAGGCACCATACTGAGCAATAATGTCATCAATGTCTAAATCTTCTCCTTCACCTTCTTCCATCATTACCCCGCTTTCTCCATGCTTAGTCCAACATATATAGTTTGACATGAAACCTGACTTAAGCAAATGTGAATGAAGACTCATTGAGCTTGAATATTCCTTTAAATTCTTACATAGGGCACATGGACAGCACATGAAACCATCCCGCTTATTTGCCTCGGCCACACCTAAGAAATAGTGCAAGCCCTCAATAAAGTCTTGGGAGCGGCGATCGGCATTGTACATCCAATGGCGTGACATAATCGGATTACACGATAAATTATGAAAACCTTGAACATAATTTAGTATTTTATTACACAACATAAATGACACACACACGGTTGATTAATTAACTAAGCCTAGCTACAACGTAAGCAATCCCAACTATCACTAAACAAACTAAAACTACAATGCACTTGATAACATAATTATTTCGTGATCGTGCGCAAACTAAAAAACAGACAAATCATTCTTCCATTGAATATCAATAAGCTTCTCCTGCTTGGCTCATTGACTCATCGGCGGCAGCTGCCGCTACCTCAAGCGCACCCAAATTACGCACGTATGTAGCATAATCTTCCTCCCATTACCAACCATCGCATCCATTGCCCTCCCACTTGAAATTAAAGCCAAAAATATTTAGTCAAAAATATTCAAGAAAAGCGAGTCAATTAGCCATAAATAAAAATCGTCGAGAAACTCACATCGCGATCCGGGCACTTGTAGAAAACCACGACCCTTGTTGGGTCCTGTCTCTTGACTTCGGTACTCCATCACAATCTTACGCTTACACTTGCCGCAGATAATGAGAGGGAGTTACGGCCTCGATCGTTCATAACCGAGCGAGAGGCCGAGGATCCGTACCGATTGTCATCTACTTTCTATACTTATTTTTGCAAACTAGTGTAAATTTCATATTTTCTAAAATGATATATTTAACCTAAACTAGTACGGATTTCACATGTTTCAATAAATAACCATCCGTACTAGTTGACCTTGCTTACGTGATCATCTCGCGAGCATTTCTCCACCGGACGACACCGTACTTGGCCAAGGAAGAGCTCCGATTCTACGAGAAAGGGAACACGGTCTTCCACGACCGTTGCCGCTCTCCCTCGTAGAATCAAAGCTCCTCCTTGACGTCCGTTACCGCTCCGGTGAGAACATGCTCGCCGAGATGAACACGGTCCGCAAGTTCAACTAGTACGGATTTTCTACAATTTTCTAACAATTTTCTAAGTTTTTCATTTCATGGAAAAATTAATTCTAAGATCACGTAAGCCACCGGGGACGAGGATGGCGCGTGCTCCAGCGAGGACGAGCGAGGCGTGATTTTGATGAACTAATTTAACTTTTGTTTATCCAAACATATATGCAAATCATCATGTGATTTTGAGCTAAAAATGACATATAAAATCATAATAAAGTCCAACATATAAAGTTACACAAGCATCTACATCGTAAAATGAGATAAGCTACTGACAAAACATAAGAGGATTAAGTTTCTTACCTCCAAAATCGAAGAGCAACACCAATGGAGGGGGAGAGAGAGCAAGAACAACAGCAAGCTAAAGAACAGAGGCAGTGAGTTTGAATGCAATGGCTCGGGCTCGGGAAGGAAGAAATGAGCTGAATTATAGGCCGGGATAATTAGTCCCGGTTAGGGGTCCAAACCGGGACTAAAAGCTATTACCAACCGGGACTAAAGGGTTCTTTAGTCCCGGGGGCAAAAAATGCCGAGGCTAATGCTAAATTGGAACATCGTTCTAAAGTCTGTTCTCTAGTAGTGGTTGTTCCTAACCACCTTTAGAAAACAATTTCTAAAGTCGGCTGTGTTTTACAACCGCCTCTACAAATCTTTCGCGCCAGTATTCAAAGTTCAGATTTCAAATAATAATTACACATTAAAATTGTCTGTGTGTGTATATATGCCCATTTCACATGTGTGTATATACATTAATTAAATTGCACCAATTTCAACGCCTCTGCAAGAAAACATAGTTTAGAATGAATGTTTCGAAGAACAATAACGTGCTTGTGCTGCCGACTTATTACATGACGAGATGACGACCTATTAGTTACTTACATTTTTAGGGTGTCTCGAATATCGCCAAGTGACCTTCATGTACCCTTAGACATAATATCCACAATCTACAGTCCAGTCGTTGCTTGTCACATTGCTCCGATGAAGCATGTTTTGCATATTACATTAAAATATACCATGTAATTCTGCCTAAACATAATCAAACACAATAATGTCTAGGTACTAAGTTATAGTGGGGTGTACCTATCAATGTGATTTGATACACAACTCCTTCATTCTTTCAGATTATGCTACCTGCCAAGTGTAATGTAGTGCGTATATGCCCTATTTGAATTTATTTAACCAAGTTTGTATTCAAAACTCAGCATAATATATGCATATCTAAGGTCCATATATGTCTGGAGAATGCACAAGAAGTGTTCATACATGCCCACCTCCTTGTCTAGTGGGTCCAATACCTAAACCATGTCTACCCTGATATCAACAAGGGTAAAGTATATTTTTCAACCCTAAACTTACAAAGGAGTATGAATTTGGACCTCCAACTATGAAACCAGGCATAAGAGACCATCCAACTTACAAAACCGGGCACATGACCCCCCTGCCCTGTTCCACCGTGGTATTGTGCGCCGACTCAACAGTTCGTGAATCGAAAAAAACGAGTCGCAAAAAAAGGGCCCGTGCGCCGGCCCATTAGGCATTCCCGTTCCTGCCGCAAGTCCCACCACGAACCCTAGATCGATCCTTCGCCACTCCGCGCGACGCCGCTCTCTTCCCCACGACGCCACCCCACCATCCTCGCCTGACGCTGCCCAATGCCTTCCTCATTGCTGGCAACCGCAGTGCCGACGTCCAATCCATGGAGTTCGATGCAGTGACTTCCTCGTGGTGTTGATGCAGTTCGAGCGCTAAGGGTTAAGACACAGAGGTGAGTTGGTTGTCTCTTTCCTCCCTGGAATCATCAATGTGGTGGTAGTAGTTGTCGGTAGACATGGATTTCGATGGAATCACTTTAGTTCCTATTTGGAACATAGGAAAAACGTAGGAAAAATGGAGGTTTTGTTTCCAGAGGAAATAAAGAAAACAAAAGGCCAAAAAATGGAACCGAGCTTCCAATTGGGCCAGCCAAAACAAATCTCCTAGGAATTGAAACTCCAAATCCACCAAATTTTTCAAGAGAAAAAAAGAAAAAAAATCACCTTGAAAGAAAAGAACGACATTTCTTTTGCTTTGAGAGGGGAGCTTTGGTTGAAGGAGAGCTACTTCCGGCATCCTCCAAGAGGCCGAGTACCAGCCATGCTGACCTCCTAGCTCCCACGGTGCCCCATCGATCCATGGCTGCTTGAGCCTTGATTTTTTCTTTTTGAGAGAGAGAAGGGTGAGCTTGTGTTGGTTTGGGGAAGAAAGGAATGGAGGATGGGAGTAAATGAGTGCCGTGTGGATAAGGATGACGAGTAGTACTCTCCTCTCCTCAGCTGCAAAGGTATGAGAACTGAGACTAGAGTCCCTACATGTAAGTGGGTCAGGGGCTCAGGGCTTGTTTTTTTCTTCTAAATAACAAGTGTCAACTTTTATGCATAGTTTATGCATAGGGACTTGGTAGTGTTGTTTAATCTTAGGGATTGGTACTACTGTCTGTAGAGTAGTTTATGCATCGATAGTTGCTTAATGCGGCACAGTTTGATGGATTTGAGCTATTTTAATCCCTCTTTTTGTCTCTGGATCCATTGTTTATACATTTCTTTTTGTTTGTTTATATAGGACACATGGATTGGTCGGAGAAGCTGAATGTTAGGTTCCATTACAATGGGGAGTTCCTTCATGATGGGAAGAAAATGCACTATTGTGGTGGTACCGTGGCCATGTCCTACATTGACCATGACAAAGTCTCCCTTCTTGAATTAATTGGGCATCTGAAAGACCACTGCACTGTTTTGGATGGCACCCTGTTGCACTGGTTATTTCCAGGGAGGGAACTACACGATGGATTGCGAGCACTAGTTGATGACAAGGCATGCCTAGATATGTTGAGATGCACCGATGAAGGATTATTTGCAGAAGTATATGTTGAGGCACCAGTTGCACAAGAAATATCAGATGATGAAGCTGGCACTGGCAGTGAAGACGAAGAAATTGATTATGAGGATGAGATGGATGCAGAGTCTGAAGACGAAGCAGGCATAGAAGATGAAGAAGAAGCACTTCCTCAAGATGCAAACTTGGGGTCTGGAGCAAGACATATTGTGCCATATAGTCCTCAGTCAGGACTCATTGTACACAAACAAATAAAAATAGGTCATGCGGGCAATGCTTGTCCTGGTCATGGTGCTGCTGCCAATCCTGGTGATGAGATATCAAGCACTGACAGTGAGTTCCTTGCTGGAGATGATAGCAGCTCTGAAGAAGATGAAGAAGCCAAAGAGATACTTAGGAGGTTCAAAGAATTCAAGAAGAAGTTGAGTTCTGGTCAAACAGCACAGCTAGATGACATATTTATTGGGGGTACATCAACACAAACCGGAGATTGCACTGTAATAGAGGATGAAGGCAATATGACACCTTATGCCAAGAGTAGTGATGAAGATGAGTCATTTGAGGACTTGGGAAGTGATGCCGATGGACTTGTTAGAAAGGAGAGCAAGTATCCAAGGTTTAGCAAGAAAGATCCGGTACCCAAGTTTAGTTTGGGGATGAAGTTCAATGGTAAAAGACAGTTCAAGAAAGCTATCATTAAGTATGATTTAGCTGAGAGGAAGGTGATCAAGTTTGTCAAAGATGAGGGTGATAGAGTGAGAGCAAAGTGTGACTGGCCAACTTGTCCCTGGGTTTGTTTACTGTCCACAAATTCCACTACAACTAGTTGGCAGATTTCAAGCTACAAGAGTGAACATAGCTGTCCACCAAGGAGAGATAACAAAATGGTCACTGGAAGGAGAATAGCAGAGAGATATGAGAAGATGATAAGAGCCAATCCAACTTGGAGTCTTGAAGCTATGAAGGTTACAGTCCAAGAGGAGATGTTTGCTGATGTTAGCATTGCAACGCTCAAGAGGGCAAAGAAAATTGTATTGCAGAAGATGCTTGATGCCACAAAGGGTCAGTACCAGAGGCTTTTTGATTATCAGTTAGAACTGCTGAGAAGCAACCCAGGTAGCACTGTGATAGTGAAGGTACAAGAAAGGATGCCTATATTTGAGAGGATGTATATTTGCTTAGATGCTTGCAGGAAAGGATTCCTTGCAGGCTGCAGGAAAGTAGTGGGCCTTGATGGGTGTTTTTTCAAAGGCGCCACCAATGGTGAGCTTCTATGTGCTGTTGGAAGAGACGCAAATAATCAGATGTATCCCATTGCATGGGCAGTTGTCGAAAAAGAGAACAATGACACGTGGAACTGGTTCTGTGATATATTGTTTAGAGATTTATCAGTTGGTACTGGGGAAGACTGGGTGTTCATCTCTGATCAACAGAAGGTATGATATTCTCAACTATTTATTTTGCAGCCCTACGAGTCTAATTAGTAGTGTTAATCTCACATGGTTCATTGTACATAGGGAATACTTAATGCTATACAGCACTGGGCTCCTTTGGCGGAGCATAGGAATTGTGCAAGGCACTTGTATGCCAATTGGAGGAAAAAGTTCAAGAAGAAGGAATGGCAGAAGAGGTGGTGGAGATGTGCTAAGGCATCATGCCCACTTTTATTCAACATGGCAAGGGCTAGACTGGCACAGTTCACTAGAGAAGGAGCACAAGCACTTATGAACACAGATCCAAGTCACTGGAGCAGGGCATGGTTTAGGTTAGGCACTTACTGTGACTCAGTAGACAATAACCTTTGTGAATCATTCAATAAATGGATAGTGGAGGCCAGATTCTACCCTATCATCACCATGCTTGAAATGATTAGAAGGAAGGTAATGGTGAGGATCCAAGATAATAGCACCAAAGTTGATAGATGGCCCACTATGATCTGTCCAAACATCCTTAAGAAGCTCAATGTGTACATCACTCAATCTGGTTACTGTCATGCAATTAGTAATGGCAATGACAAGTATGAAGTAGTGCACTATGACCATAGGTGGACTGTAGATCTCACTGCAAGAACCTGTAGTTGCAGGTACTGGCAGCTGGCTGGTTTGCCATGTCCACATGCAATAAGTTGCATTTACTTCGTCACACATTGCTTAGAAGACTACATAGCACCATGCTTTTCAGTTTCTGAATTTAGGAAAACCTACAGTCACTACCTACAGCCAGTAGAGGGGATGCACAACTGGCCCATCTCAGAAAGGAAAAGCCTCTAGCTCCACCATATGTTAAACTTCCAGGAAGGCCCAAGAAAGAGAGGAAAAGGGAGTCAACTGAGAAGCCTAAACCCTACAGGATATCCAAGGTAGGCACAGTTATCAGATGCACGAGTTGCAAAGGAGTTGGGCACAACAGGAAATCATGTGCTAAGAGAAATGGAATGTCAACATCTGCTGGTCCTTCTAAATCACACTGTGAGAATATCAACACCGTTGGTCCTTCTAAATCTGAATCGTGAAAATGTCAAGTGGACAACAAAGTTGTTCTAGTGCAAGAGTTGTAGACAACAACGAGGGAAAAGAAGTTTGCACTTGAGCACTTCAACCTGAAACATCTCTCAAAGTTAGCCTACTTTCTTACCCTTCTTTCAACAATGCACAACTTTTCTTTTGCACTTAACAAAGTGCAATTAATGACTCAGATCTTATTTGTCTGTAGCCACAAAAAAAGAGAAAGGAGTTCATTGGCATAAATCAAGGGAGTGTGACAAGAACTAGTGCTGTAGCTAAAGTTTCTACAGACAAAGGAGGATCTGCTACACTAAACCTCAAGGCACAATTACCATTATCTCAAGCAAGCTCTAGTGTCACAGTACATATAAGCTCTGATCAGCCTCGGCAAAAGTCGGTGCTCAAGAACCATCAAAGAGAAAGAAAAAAACACCGCAAAGTTCCAGTGAGTATTTGCTTCCTCCTGCTTTCGTGGCGCTTCATCATCCGGGAGTGGCAAGAAGATATGAAGCTATGACTTAAAGTGTCCGGTCTATTACTATGCTATCCATGTGTATGTCAAACTCTGTTTGCTCTATTACTATGCTATCATGTGAGAACTCTGTTAGTCATGTTGTTTTATTTAATTATGGGACCCTTTAACTATTGGCCTATGTGTGAAGACTTGTCATTGCCATGTTGTTGGCTTATGGAATTTTATTTTGAGATATCTATGCCATGTCTTTGTTGGCTTCAATTACTATTACTCGCTATCCATATTGATGTTAATTACGGACTGTAATCTGTGAAACCAGGGTGGATTGAGTTCAGGGTTGAAAAGTGTCTGGTTTTGTAAGTTGGAGGGTCTCCTTTGCCTGGTTTCATAGTTGGAGGTCCACATTCATACTCCTGTGTAAGTTCAGGGTTGAAAAGTGTACTTAACCCTATCAACAAATATGCAAATCTAGTGATTACGGAATGAGTTGAAGCATACAAATACATAAGTTATATGTAGTGTATCAAAGAGAATACATATTTAGAAAACATGGTAAGGAACATGATAGAATCGAACTTACTCAAAGTTGAAGGGGCAAACTATGAGACCTCTGTTCCATGCTCTTCCAAGCTCGTGTAATGTACATGACAACCTTCAGCATATCCGACTATTCTTTTGCGACGGATTCTCCCTTTCTCCTCCATAGTTTTCCCTTCCACTTTCTCTTTGTCATTCAGTTTCCACTTTTTGGGGTAACACCACTGCAATTCTACAGAATTCCACATCCCAACACCACCACCATGGCCCCAACTCGAAGCCCTAGAAAGGATCCATCCCTCTTCCTTGAAGGAGGAACTTCCACCAATAAAGAAGACCTCCAACTCACCAAAACCATCAACCAAGTGGCTATGACGGTGGACATCCTTGATGTGCTAGCCCTCGATGTAATACCATCGGAGAGGATGCCCCGGAGGGCTGAGGGGTGGGGGTCGGGCTACCACCCTAGGGGTTGGCCAACCATTGGGCTGCTCCCCTCGCCCTCCTACTCGACATTGCGCTCTCTGTCTTCGTGAATGGGCCTCTCCAAGGGTGCCCCTTGGTCTATGACATTGAAGAGACCCACCACAGGCCAACTCAGTGTGAAGAAAGCACCTGGGGTTCATCTCTTTAACAACGTCGAAATCCCTGATTACTTGCCTTTGAACAAGGATCGTCAGGAGTTCGTATGAGCTGGGGTCACAATGTCCGGCGACATCTCTAGTGCGGAATACACTACTACGCCAAACTACAGGATGGAGACATGTGACATCTGGCCCAATTTCGAATTTGGCCCATAGTGGCCATGTGCATGTTAATGAGATGTCGTGGAGGGTTTAGCCCACCTTGGTTGTTTAGGGTGGGTTAGACCAACATATAAGGCTTCTATAGTCCATCCTACCATCCCCGAGATAATACTTTTACGCTGGCGAGAATGAAAGTGTAAGTGGGATGGTGGTAGGTGTGGTTCATTCAACGTCAGATCGGATCTTAGTTGTTTGGACTCTAGGGCTTTACAAGACACCACCATTCAGGCCAAGACACAAGATCATTGGTCGTAATACTTTGTAGATGATGAATTCTTCATTTAAATTTGTTTAGGGTCCTAAATATTCATTTGGAAATCTTAAAAAGTGAATATGAGGGGATGGATAAACCCTACACAAGTGACTTACGGGTGGAGTGGTTAGAGAAGTTACTGCGTGAGGCCACGTACATGTCTCATGTTCGGATCCCACTTGCATGACATATTTTCGTGCAAAATCGTGTGACTTGTTGGTTTGAATCCCACTTGGGCATATTTTCGCATGAAAAATCACGTGAATTGTTACCATGCCATGGGCTAGTGGGGATTCTCAAGATTATTTTTTCTATTTTTGGCCCAATTTTAGGATTTTGGAAATCCTCATCGTCATGTGTTAGTAACATGAACCGGTAGTGATGGCAATGTCATCATCACGATATATCATCGCCGAGGCCAAAACCGGTGGTGAACGGGGTTTCAAACCGGGCTGTGATGGCGTTTCTGTAGTAGTGGTCTGTCGAGTCTGCAAATAGGATTCGATGGCACAGCAAGCCATCTTCCATCAACGAGTCGCTAGGACAGTTCAAGAATAGCGATCATGATGATTCTCCAAGTTTATGATTGAAAGCTTTTAATCGCCATGGGAAAACTTAGGGAAACAATAGGCGACTAGAGGAGAGGGTAGCGAAAGAGAGGATATATAGCATGCTTAGATTTAGAAGATAATTTATGTTCCCTCCGTCTTAGCACCAATGCAAAGCTTAGGCATCTCGCGAAGGCCGTGAGGAAGGAGGGCATTCTTTTTCCATCATCACCATGAATTCCCAATGGCCATCACAATAAATTAGGCACTTAGGTCAGTTTGCTTTTATTTCCCATTCCAAAGTTGTAATGTACCTAATTTAGTTTCAAATTGAGTAATATTGGACATACTGGTGTCTCCCACCAGTAGAGTCTCTGTGTTTTCACCTATGTTGTTTATGAATAAAATCTAGAGACATTTTTGATGAAGTGTGGGAGTCGGGCAACCCCTCAAACTGCACAAACACACGGAGGCACCACATAAGATGTTGTACATAGAAAAATACGCCACCACACAAAAGGCTCCTCTCTGCTTCTAGACCTCGGTTTGATCTTTCCCTTCACTTCTATGTACATGTGCTCTGCTTTGACGTGTTTAAACCTTCAAAATTAATAGGAATCAAGTCCACACTGAAAGTAAAGTTTTGAAAAGTGACATGTATATAACCTTTTGATATAAAAGGCCACTATAATCTTTATTTCCTCATAGATACATTTATTCTTGTGGGAAAAATCATATATATTGACTAAGCTATTGTGAAGTATGATATGACATTGACATGGAAATCCAACCTTTTCTATTTAACATAATTGGAGATTTTTCTTTTTGATAAAATGTCAAAACCAATAGCTTCACAACTCCTCAATAGTGAGAAAAATACCTTCCAAAGCCATATATGTAATCATACATGTTAAAACCTTCTACATACTGCTTGTTATTGTCTTGAGTTTGGTCAAGTGTTTTTGACAGTCGTTGAGAAATTTATCATGCTCCCAAGATCAAGATCACATACACGCCACCAAAAATATGTCATGCTCCTACATTAGAAGTATGCAAAAACATGCCTGTTATGTCCACCAAGTAAATACTCCAATGTTTCTGAGATGCAAAGGTATTGAAAAATAAAAATAAAAATGGACAAATGAAGGTCCAAGTATAGAAAAAATGAAAATGAAAATTATGAGGACATGAAGGCTCATGTACTGAAAAGAAAAGTAAACATGTATCTGAGTAACCATAAGTAGAGAGAGAGATCATGCTTGTTAAGGAGTATAATAAAGTTTATCATCATGTTCCATGCAGATGAACTTATTCATGCTTGGATCCAAGCTTTCACTTTACAATATATGTAATTCAAGTGTGCACTCATATCTTTCCTACCTGAGCTCCACATAGCTTGTAGAAAATCTAGAAAAGAAGGCAATACAATGATATGCCTTGGTAAGGAATTATACACCATTGAGTATTTGCATAGTACCATTTGAGGAGTATATGTGAGCTATGCTTTAATTTGCAAAAAAAATTAAAAATTCCAAGTTACTATGATGTGAAATTGGAATGATGACTTTGTTTGAGAGCCGTTCCACTACTCAACTGCTGAAAGGTATATATTAGCCAATCCACATATCCCGCAAGTATAAGGACTGTTTTGGAATAACACCCTTATGCTAGCTTCATATCTTAAATAATTATGTTCATGTTTACTTTGTTTCCAACCTTCACTCTAGGACGAGTAAAGAGCTACGTGTGTGGGAGCTTGTTGACGGTCATTATGGCATGAATTTGTATGATTAGAAACATCAACAAGGTCTCCCTAATGATAGGATCCAAGCAAATTATGAACATATTTTATACAAATAACTTGGTCCCATATGTACATGCACTCTATTTAATCGTATGGGAAATATGGGAGAAAACAGAGGCTGGTCAGCCCACATAGGGGGTCAGCCAACCCCCCATGTGGCCACAGGGGTCCACCTCTAGTGAGAAGCTAGAAAACGCACCCTAGATCATTTCTAGGCCTTGGATGGAGCCTGTGCTTTCTTTGTAGAGGAGATATTCAATGCACAAGGATTGAGATGGACCCTCCATAGTGAAAAACTCAAAATGACAATATCTCCACATCACCAAAAACCCCAACATGAGAGGCAAACTTCCCCACATAATAGGGGGGTTGGCTGACCTCCTTGTTACACCCACTATCTCACACTACACGTCCATGCAAAGAAGCAAACTTCCCCACATCCCCACCATCCATTCAAGGTCGGTTTGATCCAAGGGAGGTACCCCCTCACTCTAAAGACATCAAGGCGAAGCTGCACATTCTACACTTAGGCAAAGCCCTACATCAGTTGTAGTATAGAAAAAAGAGAGAGAAAGATTGGAGTGTGGAGCAGTACTCGGCTTGTTGGCACCTTCTCCAAGCTATACCTTTGCAGATGTGGGCTTGTCTCTAAGTAAGCATCTGGGATCTCTACGATAATTGATCTCTAGTTCTGGTAACTTTGTACTTAAGTTGTTCATTGGTTCATCACTCCTTGTTTTTTGAGTTGTCTAGCCTAGCTAAGGGAACTTAGTTGCGCGCAAGGTTAGAGTGGTAAGTTATAGTGTAGACATGGTGTCTAGGCTATATGTCTGCGGCTTACCCCATGGATTGTTTATGGTAGTCAATAGGTGGCGACAACCTTATCTGATCTCTATATTCCACCATGTCCGAGCAAGTTTTTAAAATCATAGGTCCACCACTACTAGGAGGTTAGGTGCCATCCTCACCCCTTTCCACTACTAAGCTTCATGTAGTCGTCCCGGCATGAACAATCTTTTGTATACCTAACCTATTCTAGTTATCATAACCATAGAAATCATGTCTACCCAACCTATCATATACCCTTGAATCATTCTAGGATGAACTTGACTCTTTGTTAGTTAACTTTACGTTCCCGTGGAAATTAATACCTTGTAATACTCCAGGGTGAAAACTACATTAATAGCTGTGTGCTTGCGGTTTTATTTGTTTGCCACTATTGGTGTCAACATTTCTAAAGATCAATTAATAGGCTATAGTGAAGTTATCATATAGCTTGAGAATTGATGAATATAACAAGAATAGACATACCACTAGTATAGTGTTAAGCATGTAGCAAGTAGCTGTTGCTCTTGCCTCTTCCTACTAGTTGTTGGGTTGCCTCTCCCTATCACTAGCATTGGGCCACCTACCAAAAACTCTAGTGCATTAGGCCATAGGCATGGCTGCACCATGCGGAATCTGCTTATCATCCAGTTGTCGATCCAACCTCAGAAGAGAAGGGGAGTCAGAAGCGAGTCGCAGTGCTGGATCTGGCCACCATCAACTAGCTTCACCTTTGCTAGGGTTTTGATTTCACACAGTGAGAATATGAGAGAGGGAGGAAGACAAGTGGCAGATGATTGAAGCGCTATTAAGATAAGGAAAGGATCGGTTTCTGTGCACTTATCCTTCAAAAAGAATTTTTGGGTCTCCCTATCGAACTCACGAAATCTAGCGCATTGGTTAAGTAACGAGCCTGTGGAGCCTGAGGTCTCCATTTCGAGCCCCTAGTGGGACAATTTTTTTGCCATTTTATACAATTTTTTTGCCCTTGTCAGCCCCTAGTGGCTCACTATCTCACCGAACAACATCGTTGTTGTCATCCTCAGCCACATCCATCCCATGTATGGAACCCTCCTCAGTGTCAAAAATAGGAGTAGGAGTAGGAACTACATTAACATGTACACCAATGTCCTCTCCATGATGTACCCACCGAGTATATGTACAATCCATGCCATTCAACAATATGTGCTTCTTTACATTGGGCTGATGCAGGTACTTCTGATTAAGGCATCTAGTACATAGGCAGAGAATCTCATCATTCTCACCAAATTTTTCTTTAATGAATTCCATGAATTCTTTGACACCATTGACATATTCAGTAGAAAATACTGTGATGTGCACCCAACTTCTATCCATTTGAACATGAATTGCAGAAACACACAATTTAATAAGCCTGCACACAATTCATATGCTGCAGTATAACAAAATCCTAGAATAGATGGCATACACATGGCAAGTATGGAGGAAGGTTGCCGGCGGCGGGAAGGCACCTTGCAGCAAGGCAGCAAGCGGCGGGAAGGGACGGTGGAGATTGATTGCTGCAGCTGCAGCCTACTCCATAAATCCAGCTACCTTCCTCTGGCAGTGGCCTGCCGCAGGACTCACCGTCGTCGGTGGATTGGGGCGGCCGCTTGTCGGAGCGGTGCTATTCACCGTCGCTGGGCTGGGGACGACCGCTCCTCGTCGTGGCGTGATTCGTCGTCGCTAGGCTGTGGACGACCGCTCCTCGGCGTGGCATTGTCTTCTGTCGGAGCGACACGGCATGGTTTGCTGTCGGAGCGGCGCGGCATGGTTTGCTGTCAGAGGGATTCAAGGATTAGGGATTCAGGCATTAGATTGCTGAAGTCAACGATATTAAAATAAAAGGAAACTATTCTAGTTTCCAAAACATATGAACGAAGTATTGCAGTGGTTATGTGTGCGGCACCAGATGCGGGAGGTTGCGGGTTCAATTCTCAACGCCGCACTATTTTTCGGACCACCGATTTAACAAACAGATAGCTCATGGCCACGTCAGCAGGCCACATTGGCATAATATGCATGTCAGCATGCCACGATGGCATCAAATGTGGCAATGACACATCATGACGAAATTAAACTGTCACAGATTTGGTTCGTTTGTAAAATAGTGACGATCCATAAACTTCGCCATAGAATCTTGGGCTTCAAGAGAACCCATGTCTGGTTCTAGTAATCTGTGACAAAAAAAGTCACAAAAAAACTATCATGGATCAACAAAATTCTTGTAGTGGTGGCTTGGCCTATGCGTGTGGGCTTTGGCCTGAGGGGCTTGGAGTGATGGGCCTTTTTACCATTTGGTTGTGGCCCTATTCAATATGCCACGCAAACAACAAGATGCAATGTCATTTCTTCCATATTCCCAAACCTCCAAAGTCACCACCTAGCCCGCCTCTCTCCAGTTGTGATCTGCGCTTGCGCAACTACTTCACCGACCATGGAGATGAAGGGTGTTCTCGAAACCTCACTTACTTGGTGTGGCCACCCCAACTTGCCGATGGGTGCATCTACCCTTGTTTGAAAGAATATTGAATAATCTTTTTATCGTGTGATACTCATACACCTCAATTGGACTCTCGATGAAAGAGTTAGACTACAACAAATTTGACATTCTATGACTACGTATTTCCAATAGATCATATAATATCTGTCATGATACATGATTCATGATGCATCGGTTACAAAAATCGCTTCATCACCTATCTTTTGTCTTTAACCATGTTCTATTATGTTCTGAAATTTTTCCTCATAGAACTTATGACAATAATTTTTTGCCATTAATTTATGCTGATACGAACCTTATTTAGCAAGGTAGGAAACTCATAGTAAATCAATTTGTCACTAATTTTTTCATCATATAGAACTTATTTAGCGAGGTAGGCTAGACTGAAGTGATAGCAAGTTTAAGGTCAACAAGTTATTTATCAAAAAGTTTTAACAAGGAAGGATTTTTGGGTTGTTATACAATCACTACAACCATAATAAACTGTGTACAATTAGTCAATTGGGTAATCTATTAGTCTAAATTTATATGCTTGTTACGCTGACATCATATGTTTCTAACCATGGAAAACAAATGGGGGCAGCTATACAACAAACACTCACTACCAACAAATTAAAACAATATATCTTGAACTACTTTCCTCCTACGGCTTGAAACATACATGAACTGTAGAGCTTTGAAATAACGATCCAGTCCTTTGATCGAATTGATACATCCCATACCGTACCATCCTATAATTGTTTTGAAGTTAGGCATCCTCCTCCAAGGAGTGAGCCTTGTACAATGTCATGATTATATTCTATTATGTTATTTATTTCTTGTGGTTCTTTAGTAGTAATTAACCAATATTTGACTACCATATACCCCATCACACAATTCTCATGATGTATGCATGGAATGTGTTCCTTGTGATTGATGCATTTATTGAGTAAAAATGTGCTAAGTTATCTATTCAGGAATAATAGATATATTTATGTAACAGCTAATACTAGCTAAAATATAATGGTGTGATTAGGAAATTTATCACCACTATAATCAATAAAATAAATAATTTCTATATTTATGCAATAGTTAATGCTACCTAAAATATAATGGTATGATTAGGAAATTTATCATCACCTAGCCTATCACACAATGCTCACGATGTATGCATGGAATGTGTTCCTTGTGATTGATGCATTTATTGAGTAAAAATGTGCTAAGTTATCTATTCAGGAATAATAGATATATTTATGTAACAGCTAATGCTAGCTAAAATATAATGGTGTGATTAGGAAATTTATCACCACTATAATCAATAAAATAAATCATTTCTATATTTATGCAATAGTTAATGCTAGCTAAAATATAATGGTATGATTAGGAAATTTATCATCACCTAGCCTATCACACAATGCTCACGATGTATGCATGAAATATTTTTCTTGTGATCTATGTATTTATGAAGCAGAATATGTTTAGTTATATACACCACATTACTATAGTGAGTAAATGCTAACCATATTATGGTGGTATGACTAAGCACTGCTATAAGTTGTTCTAAGCTCCTCCTTGATCTATATATACAAACACCACCCCTCCCCTCATTTCATATCAACACCAGAGCAACCATTTCCACTTTGTTTGCTGATTTTAGTAGTAGCAAGTTAGGTAGGAGCTATGGCACGCAAAAAGGTGAATCTCCGGTGGATCTCCAACAACGCTACTCGGCGTGCAACGTACAAGAGACGCTACCAGGCCTTGACAAAAAAGGCTGGTGAGCTCGTCACACTCTGTGGCATCAAGATCTGCATAGTGGTATATGGTGATGGCCTGGCCACACCAGAGGTGTGGCCCTCTGATGCAGAGGCCAAGAAACTCCTCAAGAAATTCAAGGACATGCCAGATGTTGGCAGCTTCAAGAAGATACAGAATCAAGAGGAATTCCTCCACAGTCGCATGGTAAGACTCCATGAGCAGGTGAGCAAGTTGGACCATGAGAATCATGAGCGTGACACCTTGGTCCTCCTGTATGATAGCTTGGATGGATGCCGCCCAGGCCTCGTTGGCACCACCAAGGATGAGCTGATTAGCCTTAGGGAGATGGTGGAGACGAAGATGAGCAAAGCCAAAGCACGACTCCAGGAGCTTGTCGTTGAGCAGGGAGCCCTGCCAGAGCCATTGCAGGTGATGCAATCAGTTTCATCCTCATCGTGTACACAGGCTTCTCCCTACACCTACAATGAGATGCAAACCATGGCACCACTAGAGGAACACCAGTTGCAGCAAGACTGGCCGATAGCCAGCCCAGGCCCAAACTTTGGGGAGATTGGCACTATGCTCTATAGTGCCTTTGTAGGCAGCAGCCGGGACGCCAGCGGCAGTGGGTGTGAAATTATGCAGTCTTACAATCTGCAGGGTTCTTGCTCAGGCCTCCCGTGGGCGCTGTAGTAGAAGTCACATTCTCCAATGATTTATGGCCAGCTCGAAAATGGTTTTGGTTGCATTTATCTGTTAGTCTTATGGATCTTGTCTTAGAGTCACTCATTGCATCCCATGTATTGTGCTTTGTCAGAGAATAGCTCGAGTCTACATTCATGTTGTTTCGTTTCTAACAATATGTATGCATGCATCCACATGTTTCCCTTTCAGTAGCTTAGATAAATGATATTATATTACTGGTGGTTCTATTTTATATGGTATTGTTGCTTTATTTTGCACATACCCAGAATATGTACCAGGCCTCTAGAAACTACCAGATGTTTTGAACGAATTATAAGGTGTTTTGATTCTATTGGTGCTATAGGATAACATCTCGAAAAATTGATAAACAGGTTTTACCGGTTGTTGTTTTGTTTCTTAATCAATCGTGTTTCTGTTTTTATTATTTTTTATTTTATTCCGTATATCTCGTATTTTGAAATCCAGAGAATTTTTTTTTTTTGGGTGGGGGGGGAGATATTGAGAGGCGTTGTAGACTTGCAGTCTGGTCGTCGTGCAGAGTTCCTGGACATCACAGTTGTGCGGCAGAGTTGCTTTTGGTTCGCTCAGCGGAGCTCCTCGGTTTCCACGGGTAGGTCTGGGTCATAGCTGGGGAGCGACCAGCGAGGCACAGCACGGCGCGGACCAAGGCGTAGGTGTGGCAAGGGCGGCACGCCGCAGCGGAGCAGCAGGGCGCCGGCCTCCTGGCTGCGCTGCGGCTCGTGGCCGCGCGGACGCGTCCACGGCAGGTTGGCAAGCAGCAATCCAGCGCTCTGTGCTTGTGTGCGGCACAGCTGCTCATATCAATTCGTGTTCATTCTTGTTTGGCTCCGGGGGCGGGCTTTGTTTTGGGTCGTGCGGCGGATTTGGTCGTTTTCGGCGAATTGTTTGTGGACTTGCTCAGTGCTTGTGTTTTTGGTGGCGCAACTACCGATTTAATTTGTCGGCGGCCCGGTTTGGCTCCGCACGAGTTTTGGCCGTGAGTATTTCTTCAGTGTTTCTGACTTCAGTATTGTTGTTTTCTAATTGTCAGTATTCAAGGACGCTGGTGCTGGTTCTCCAGGAGCCCTGTTCCGCACTCATCGGTAGGATGCTGCTGCTGGTTCTATGAGAAACTCTGTTTCCTTGCCCTTGGTGAGATCTGCGCTTGTCTTATGACCGTTCAGATCCCAAACATTGGCCAGCTGTACGGCTGTGCTTCTACAGGTATTCATAGTTGTGTTGATTATGGATGGCTGAACAGGGAAAATGAGATTGGGATGAGCATTGGCTATTTTTTCATTTTGCAGTTGTGCTTGATTCAGTGTTTCCGAAAGTTTTGTTGGTTTCTGTGGTCTGTTATATGCAGTTTGAGTTTCCTTTAATTTCAGTTTTGCAATCAGGTTGAGGTAAACAAAATTAGTTTTTGGTAACAGTAATTGTTAGCAAGTTTAGTTCCAAATTCAGTTTTCTTTCAGTTTGCAACGGCTATTGTCAGCAAGTTTCTCTTAGCTTATTCTGTTGTGAAACTTCTGTGAGCTTCTACTTAGCTATTGTTGTGAAACTTAGCTTATTTTTCAGCTCAACAAATTTAGTTGACAAGTCTTTAGTAAATGGCTTCTATGAGCAGGTATTCACTAGCGGTGTCTTTCTTGCTCTCTTTATCCTTAATCAATTTCTTCCTTTTTATCTGTTTTTATCGTAATTAATTTTTTTGTTTTGTGTAGGGCCTTGATCCTCAACTATTCAAGTAGGATTCGATTAGCGCCTAAGGAAATTTTATCAGCCATTTGAGTGAACAGCTTTTGTGGAGCACGATGACATTCATTTTAGTTCTATAGGATAGTTCATGTATTTCAGGGTCTATTCATGTATCTTGTGGTAACATTTGCTTCCAGCTTAATGTATCAACCTCTACAAGTATCATACTTGATACCTATGTGTACCTATTTCACACTAATACTCTTCTGATTTGATAGTCACATCAATGATATTCTGTTATAAACTCCCTAAATGCAAAAAATGAAGTACATGTGTTTCAGGTTTAATTTTTGTATCTTGATGTACCTATTTCACACTAATACTCTTCTGATTTGTAAATGCAATTTGTCTCAAATAGCCCATCCTTTTTCGTGTGTCTCTGCAAAAGTTTTTATCACAATCCTAGTAGTATAACTTTGCTGAATTTTTACAGCTTATATGATGGGTACCTTTTTTACACTACTGCAGTGTTTATATTTTCCCATACCTGTGAATTATAAGCTTTGGGTTTGTCTACATTGATGTCATATTGTGATGTTTCAGAAGTACAGCTTATGTAATTTTACTATGAAATCTTAAATATGGTACTGAACTTTTTTAAAAAAAATTTGTTGTTGTTTTAAGAGTGTCATTTTTTAAGTTGTTGGTGTTGTCTAGTTTCAGCACCAACACATTAGATTAGCAATCAAGAATGCAAGTAAATGTGGTAGTAGAAAGCAAGAAAGAAAGGAAGTAGAGTTTCTTTTTATTTTTCTTTTGTTAAAGAATGCTCTCTTGGTGCATCATCTTGCTTGAGGATTGCTTATTCTTCATGCCTATGTATCAGTAATAAAACTTTGTTAGCTTGCATATTGATTTAGATTTATGATCACGTGATTCTCCTTTGTTTTGTATTTTAATTGGATGAACATCGATCTCAGGTGTTGCATAGAAGAAATTAACGGATTTAGTTCAGAAAATAGAAATTGGTTGGCAGAGTAACTCACTGAGTTTTATGCATTCAGTTAAGTGGAATTGAATTTAGTTTGTTGGATGTAGTAACTCACTGAGTTTTCTGATGCTCATCTTCTTCCTTTTCCTGTGATTTAGCCTTTGGTTTGGCCTTCCCCTTTGTCCTCATCGTGTCTTTCTGTTTGATCTGGTTTCTCTTTGGTTCTTCTTTTTTTTCTGCAGATCTTTGTTTAATGTTGTTCTTTCTTGGCAGTCAAGTTGAGTCTTGGAGCCACGTGAGGCTCCTTTTTCTGCTTTTCTACTTCGTGAATGCATCTTATCTGGTGGAGGTAGGTACTTGTGTGGTCTACAGATCTGGTTGTTGGCAGCTTAGTTTTTCAATCGTTTTTTATTATTCTTTACTTAATAAAATCTGGTTCTTTTATTCGTTCTTATCTTCTAGATTTTAAATTAGATTGAGTTGTGATGTGTCAGTTTTTGATTGGTTCAAAATCTAGTTGATAGAATGAAACATAATCAACCGAATGTCGTGTAGTCACTATATAATGGGTAAAATTTTACGGCGCTCGGAAATAATGAGAACCCTCCGCTAGATCTTATGGTTTAAAAATAGGAGGAATGAGAATCTTAAGACGTGAACCGGACAAAAATACATGGGCCAGGAACTATTTCGTGATTAAATTGAAAGGGTATAATAGTACATCCGTATCAGATGAGTTTAGTGTCGGTACAGCTCAGAAAGTCCAATGTATCCGTCAGAGTTTATTTCATTGAGGTCATGCTCATGCCCCTCTGGCCCTCCCTGCCGGGAGCCATCCTCCTTCCTGCAGACGCGCCACCTCCATCTTCCTCCGCAGCCACATGTTTTCCCATGAGAGCGGCGGCGTCCCACACATGTCCTAGAGGCGGCGTCAGTGTTGGTCGCGGTTGCTGAGCGATGGGGCATCGCCGCCTTTGTCTCATCCATCACCACCTGTGTTGATGTCCGGTGCGAGTGACCTCGAGGCGGGGACGGAGCAGTGGTGGAGAAACCTCGCCCATACCCGTGTTTTTCGGTGAGTTTAGAGCACCAGAGAGGCAGAGATGACTTTTGTCGGCCGCCATGGCTATTCTGCGGGAGGAAGACGACCCCCAAATCCTCAATGGTCAGCGCAGGGGTATGTTAATAGCTGGATGGGCCCAAAATATCGTCGAGCTTCTCTGTGTAGGATGACGAGCCCCTGCAGGCGCACCCCACCCTCCTCCAAGCGTTGTGACAAGGCCCAGCGCGGCTCCTGCCGCCACTCCTCCCTCGCGCCCTCCACCGCCACCGCCAATTTGGAGCAACATCGAGAGTGCTCCAAGCCATGCTGGGCGGGAGAGCTCCTAAAGGCGGCCGTGGGAAGATGGTGACCCCCGGGGGAGGCAGGCGACGCGAAATCCACCACTCTTCCCTCGCCCCCTCCGCCGCAGCCACCGATTTGGAGGAGCCCGAAGTCCCCAGCACAGTGATGGGCGACCGAATTAGGTGGGGTGAGCTCCTGTACAAGGCCGTGTGAAGACCTCGACCCTGTGGTCTCAGCTAGTGGCAATTTCCAGAGAGAGGCGGCAACAAATTCCGGGGATGCGACACGATTTCTCGGAAGGTGGGTGGCGACGTAGGAGGCGGGCGGTAGCAAATTATGGGACGACAGGCGGCGGACGCCGGGCGCCGGGCAGCGGCGACGCAAGCAGCAGCGAGCTCCTCGGGCATATCGAGTAGCAGCGAACCCTTCTCGGTGAGATTGTTTTCGAGACTTCCTTTTCGTGGTTGTGAGTATACGTTAGAGCATCTCAAGAGCATCCAAATAACTCTTCCAATTCAGGATTTATAGGACGATAGGAAAAAAAAATCATCTTCAACAACTCCTAATCCTACCTCCCAATCTTTTAGCACTTGGAAAAAAAACCCTATTGCGCGTAGAGATGTGCGGACTAGAGGTGGCGCGTAGAGATGTGCGGACTGGAGGTGGTGCGTATCCCCTCCCGCCGATCTAAACGCGCGTATGGTGCGGCCAATCTAAAGATAGAAGGGCGGGAAAAAATAAAGAGTACGAAAGAGTTTCTGATGCAAAAGTACAAGACAGAAAAAGAATAAAAAAGTGGTTACGATAATTTAGAAATAATATATGATTCCTAATATAAAATTGTATCTATACTTTAGGAGTGAATTATTAGAAACTGTTGGAGATGATCTTATATATTCCTCACAACACTTTTTGGCAAGTTAGAAAACTCTATGGTTTTGGCAAGAAAATATTGAAAACTTTCGGAGATGCTTCTAGGAGGAAGAGAGAAAAATATTTACCCGTATAAGAATAATTAATTTTCTAAGTGAGGACACGGGTGGTTCCTGCAAGCACAGTAACAAAGCTCATATAATAATTGACAAGAAATCTTGAAGAAATTAATTGTGCCAACCCATATAGAAGTTTTAATTTACGATAATGATAGGACGAGGACGTTCGGACGGACCCGACCCGCGCCGCACATGTATACATGTACCCCACCTGCGCCTTTACCTGAACCTGACCTTGCCTTTACCCCGACCTTGACACACCTACACCTGCACGCTTGCCTTATCAGCCACCGCTCCTCTCTCTCATGCCTCCAGCGCTACTCCCTCCCTCCCTCTCTCTGCAGCGCAGCTGAGCGTCTCGACACGGCGGCGTAGCGGCTTCGTCATGAACAATGGCCTCGACGTGAGCGAGCCACGACGAGGAGGCCCGAGCGGCCCTCGACACGGCGGCGCAACGGCGCTGGCGGCCCCAGTCATGGGCGGACCAGCGTAGCAGGGTGGGCACGAGTGGCTCCCGGGCGGATCTGAATCCCTTTCCCAGTCGTGTGGGCGCTGCCTTCTTGCCGCGTCGCGCGGCTGCCATCGCGGGGCCGCTGCCTCCGGTGAACTCCACACATCGACGAGCCTCCATTCTCCAAAGCAGCATGGAGATGTTGTGCTGTGCTGAAAACACATGTTGCAAGCGTATGTTTTAAGTGTTTCACATGTTTCAGAGGTATGTTGCAATTGCTTCATATATATGGATGTTGGGAAAGTAGATTAGGATGTTGTGCATGTTGCATCCGTTACAAGTGTTTCAGATGAATGTTGCAAGTGTTTGTTCAAAATATTTCATTTGTTTCAGGCGTATGTTTAAAAGCGTTTTGATGTGGATGTTGCATATGTTTCACACATATATTACAAGAGTATGTTTTAAATGTTTCAGTCTTATGTTGCAGCAAGTGTTTTCATATTGCAAGTCGTAAGTGTTTATCCGGAAGTGGAAGTTGCATATGTTACAATGGCTATACACGTATGTTGTAACTGTATGTTTCAAATGTTTCAGCTGTTTTCAGAAGTATGTTGCAAGTGTTTTATCTCGATGTTGCATATGTTGCAGTGGCTATACACATATGTTGCAAGTGTATGTTTCCACTTGCTTCATGTCGCAAGTGTTTTCATTAGCAGGCACGGGAAGCGAGCGCAGACAGAGGTGGTCCCATGTACTTCCGGACGCTAGCCACGCCGTTTAATTTGTAACACAATCATTGGTGTCAAGGTAAGAAAAGAAAATGTGCAGGCTCCCTCGAGCGTCGAATGGGGAATTAGGAGTTGGCTGGAATTATTTAATTAAATTGTGCCTACTAGAATTTGAAGTCGAGACCTCTGTTTATTGAGTTGCATACACTGACCAATTGACTCAAAAGCTTGAGCTGTTAAGCAAATGTGGCAATTCACTTATACTTCAGAAAGAATTTGAAAAAGGTACAAAGTTCAGGAATGCTTAGTTTTAAGTACAAAAGAGTTTGAAATATGCAAATAAAGGCAAGGGAGTTTGATTTATGTACACACATAATCTAAAATGGATCGGGTTTAATATATTTAGTGGGAAGTTTCAATTCAAAAACCATTGTTTGTCCGGTTTGCTTCAGTGGTCATCAGAGAAACAGTGGCACGGCGAGACACAAGAAAACACTTTGGCCCCATTTGGTTGGGCTTTTGAACCAACCAAAGGGCCCAAAAGCAGCTTTTGTTCTAGTATAAAACTGAAAGCAGGTTTCCCCCTGTTTTTAGCTGCTTTTGGGCTAAATATTTACCCACCTGCCACTGGGTATGATAGGTACCGGTTAGTCTTTTCTTTTCTTTCCCTGTCCGCTACTGTTCCTGTTCCCGTCGGAGGCTCGCGAGGAAACGCAATGGCGTAGTGGCGGCGCTCTTCCCCGGTCGGCCAGCCGTCGCCCCCAGCTCGACATCCCACGCCGGCCCTTCCTCTCCGGCCGCCGCATGCCAGGTCGGAGAGCACCAGGCGGATGGCGCGGTCCTCTCCCCGGCGAGCGGCGCGGCCAGCCCCAGGCGGGTGGCGCGACCTCTCCTTGCCGGATCTGGGGAAGATGAGGTAGAGCAGGCGGCGCGACCTTCCCTTCTCCATGGATGTGAGCTCAGCCTTCTCCCTCCCTTCGCGTGCCGGAGCCCAAGCGCGACCTCCTCCCTCCCTCCAGTGGCGCGGCCCCTCCCCTGTAGTGCTGCTCGACGGTGGCGTGGCCTCCCGGCGACCCGTCCCCTGCAGTGCCAAACGTGAGATTGGAGAAGACAAGCAAGTGAGAGATTGACAGGTGGGGTCAGCTGACGTGTGGGTCCCGTGGACAGCTGCTTTTTCCACAAGCTACCCTTGTGCTACCAAAGGGCTTTGAGCTTCTTCAAAAGTACATAAGTCACAGCAGCTTTTCAAAAGCCTTTCACAGCAGCTTTTGTAAAAGCCACAGCCCAACCAAACAGGCCCTTAAAAACATCACCGGAACATCAATGCATCTCTAAATCTTCAGAGTAATGATCCCTTGAATACTGAATGAATACTAGCTTTTGTAACTTGTATTGTATTGCTCAAATCAGCACTGCCGGTTGTTATCTTGAACCGGCAATGATCATGAGGATATCACTGCCGGTTGATGTTACGAACCGGCGGTGATGTGTTGTATTGTATCACCGCCGGTAAGCCACATTACTGCCACTTTCCTTCAGCTGGTTCTGTTTCCGGCAGTGATAGGGGGGTTGAACTGGCAGTGAAGGGCTACTCTGAGATACTGAATATAATCACTTGAATACTAATGCGTACTAGCATATGTAACTGAGAGACAAAGATGGGTGATTCACATGAAAATGTTTCATAACACCATTTATTTGAAGAGAAATGGCCTAGTGGTGCTCTTTCCAAAAAGACTGTACGAATTCTAAAGCACGCTTAATAAACTGCTCCCTCTATTTTCAAATTATAAAAGAATTTTGGTTTTTTAATACATTGCTTGTGCTACGTATCTAAACATAGTGTATATCTAAGTGCCTAGCAAAACTTATGTATAGAAAAACGAAAACGTCTTAGAGTAACTCCAAGAGACTCTTTATATCCATCCTAATAACATCTCCAAGAGTTCCCTAAATTCTTTCCTAATCCTTGGTTTTTAGTAAGATGAGAAAAAACCCCTCTCCATTGACTCGTAATCCATCCTCCTAATATTTTAGAACTTGGAAAAAGTCACCAAGTTCCGCGTGAAGTTACGCGCTTTCGAGTCACGCGTATCCTTCGTCCGCCCGCGTTCGCGAGAAGTGGGCGGCGGCACATCGGGCTTGCGTGGTGGGGAAGACGGCGGCGCATTGGGGTGGGGGTAGGTGCAAGCGGACGGGGATCGGATTTGGATCGGGGAGGCGAGGGGGAGCGAGCGGATGGGGAGGGGATCGACATGCAGGGAGGCAGCGGTTGGCGGAGTGGCTTTGCGGAGGCATCGGGAGGGGAAAAAACCGCAGAAAGGTGCGCGAGGGCGGCTGCGGGTACACGCGGGTGGGTAAAATTTTCGTGGGTGACAAAAACGTCGAGAAGGAGTTGTCCACAACGTGAAACACGCTTGTTTCATACGTTCCTAACATCCTTCCCTTGTGGGTCCACCTGTCAATCTAAGGTGGGTAGGAAATTTTTAGGTGACAATGGTTTTTCAATTCTTTCACTCCTTTATAGTATAGATAAGTCATATAATTTACAATTTTGGCCATTTGTACCAACCTATATGTACCAAGTGATGGAGACATTGGGCTAGAAGCAGGCCAGAGGGGGTACCAAATGCAGCGATGACCGACCATGCCATATGCAGCTTAGCATTCCTGTGGAGAGAGTATTAGCTAGGTATAGATATAAATATAGATATAGATATAGATATAGATACATGCAACCATTATCTCATGGATTTTATCTCTACGCACACATGCCTCAGCTCCTCTAAAAATGCCCATTTTGTATTTCCTAATTGTCAATCCAGCTGCTGTCAAATAGTTCGTCAAGCTCAAGATCGTTGAAAGGGGTATCTTCCAATGTTTCCACAGGCAGCGCCATTGGCCCCATGTCTAAATATCCATCACTACGCACACATGGTATGTTGGACATTTCCATCACTAGGTCATCAGCTTGATAAGGATTTAGAGTGTAGTGGCTACTGAAACAAAATGGGTCTTCAGTAGGCATCGAATCCAAACAAAGGGTAGAAACTTCGACAAGAGACGACAGTGGTCCCTGTTCTTGCTCTTTCATGGCATGGCTAGTTGGAATGGTCACTACTCCCTCGGCGTTGCTGTAGCTTAGATGTGGAAGATCGTTGTCGTTGTTGTATTTGTTGGAAGTTGTGGTGTGGTTGCAGGTGTGCTCACTGTTGTAGGTCACCTGAAACATTGGCGGATCGCTGTTATTGTGCTGTTGTATTTGCTTTGTGGCCTGGCAACCTCTGTTATATTTGTAGCTGCACCTGAAGTAGTTCCTGTATAATAATGCATTGCAAAGACTTCAGTACTTGTCATAACATTAATTATTTTTATTATAGTGTCAAGGTGATCACAAAAACGAGGCAAACTATACAATAATGGGAACAAAAGAGCAGCATATATTGGAACTGAAAGTTGAAAAGGTGCTGGCATTTCTTTTTTTTTTTTTAAAAGGACCTGCTGGAGCAGACTGCACTTTTGTTTCTAAGGAAAAGGTGTACCTTGTGAAATGGGTTCCATTGATCTGTTTCTCGCCATATTTTCTCCAGTGATATCCATCTTCATGAGGCATGGAAGTCAAGAGAATACGTGAAGTGGCATCATTTGACCTGAATTCCAATCAAGAATTGTCATTATTTCCCATAAACCAGCACGAGAATTGATGAAGAGCATATATATTATACTCTCTCCATTTAAAATTGTAAGTATTACTGGCTTTTTTCTAGATAAATTGCTTTTGTTACATGCCTAGATACATTATGTCCAGATACATAATAAAAAGTATGTATCTAGAAAAGCTAGAATGACTTATAATTTGAAACGGAGGGTGTACTAGATAGATATAATAGCTAAGGTTAAATGTAGGAAAGGAGGATAACGGAAGAATTATATATAATTAACATGGAGACAACTCTGATTTAAACCAATGATTATATTATCAAGTGATACCAGCTCCACACGTGTACACGACGTACCTTCTCCTTTTACCCCTTGTCATGGTGCTCATCACTCCTTCCGAATCGCCTGCTCCTGCAGAGCTCTTCTGCCGTAAGAGATGAGGCCTGTTGGCTGTGGTTGAGCTTGAATGATGACCTGTTACAGCAGCAGGAAGCTATGGGTCCATGACTGACAAGGCAAGGCGCAACGCTTGCAGCGCCTCGTTGAGGAGCCTCTGCGCCAGATTGGTGGTCGCAGCCGAAGATGGCTGCTCGTCGCAGAAGTGCAGGAGAGGCTGCTGGCTCTTGATGAGCTCGTATGCCTGTGCAACATCTCTCATGGCAAACTCGTGATCCGGCACACGATCCATGTGGTGTGGCTACTTCGCCTAGCAAGCTGCGGAATATCTTCAGAAGCTGGATGCTAGACTTGAGAGGCAAGAGAAGCTGCTGGTGTCTCTAATGCATCCGCTGATATGGCTATTTATATGGACTCCTGGAACAAAATGATGCAGGTGAGTGCGCTAATACTATATATAGCTAATGGTGGGGAAATTAAAATGGGACCATGAAGATGCTTGGAAGCTATGAGGATTTCTGTTGTTGCTACGTTCGTAGGTTTCAGTAGTGAATAGTGATCATATAACTAAAGGTTTTGGTTGGAGCTGCTGACATGTAACATATGGACGGCTGAAGGCTGACCGGAGCTCCTACCTACCAGGCAATTTTATGAATCGTTCATCAAAACGCGGAAACAAACATATAGTATAGTTACGTCCAGGCAAAAGTGGCTGGTGATCCAGCGTAGGAAGCACATTCAGGGTCATACATTGGCTGCTAGGCCCATCCAGCTAAGTCTAATAAAAATTCAGAAGCAGCTGGATGAGTAGTCTAACAGCTTGAAATAATTCTGTTTATCTCAGGCTGAAATCCTTAATTAGTTCAAGCGATTGAAAACACGTGCGAACATCGTCGACGAACGTGCGATCCGTTAACAAGAACAACTTGCTGCTTCTGACTTTATTTACTTGTACTATTATATAGCAGGTTCTTCAGTTGTGTCACGTTATGACTTACGAGTCTTAGCATTTGGTGAAAAGAAAAGTGGTCAACCATTCCTCCCTCAACACATTGCGCTGGGAATAGGGGGACGAAAACTGAAATGAACTTTCACAAAAAAAAAACACTCTAATCATTTTCTTGTTTCACCTACTCCACAAGGTTAGCAATTTTAATTTGAGGACCAGACACTACTGAATTAATAGGGCTGCAGGTCACGGTCACGAACTATGGCTATGGAGTTTGGAACAAGTTTTGGGACCGGGATTAGACATGTGGGAATATAATGAATGTGGATTTAATTAGTTCGTTTTATTAAAATACCAATTGAAGGTATCCTACAGACTAACAGAGCCTTTACGTTACTTCATATGAGACACACATGCATGAAAAAAAAGGATAAATTGTAAAGATTCTTAAAAAATCGAGAAACATCTGACCTTATAGGCGTCTGTAGCTAGTAATTAACATCACCAACAACAGTCATTTGATATACATTATGAAAAATACATAGGGTAAGCCCTGGCCCTGATTTGGATGTAAGTTACCCATATCTGTCATTATTACTTTTTCGAGAGCGTGCATTAGTACGTTTATAAGGAGTGTTACATCAACATGTGTGAGCGTTTATCGAATAGGTAACACGTAGCAACCAGTCAAGTCACCTAAACGTGTACCCATAGAAAGAGAGCTACAATGTGACTTATGAAAGAACGATTTTGCGCTAAGGAGCTCTCTGATAGGAGCGCGCGCACACTCATGGGCGACATTTCGATGTGCACGCGCAATGAGCTGGCCCACGCACATTCCACACGAAGATATTGGCTATTTCCGTGGAACCCAAAATCGTCCAATGCGTCATGCATGGACAACCTATGCCAGCGCGACATCCATGGGAAAACAGCCCACATCGCCTCCTACTTCTAAAGCCCACTTCGATTACGGCACTAACTGTGATTAAAGCCCTATTTGGCTCCGCTAGTAGCTAAGAGCATCTCCAAATATTCCAAAAAAGACGTCTAGAACTCCTTGAACGACACCTCAACAAGCACTGCAGTCTCTGCCCAGAGGCCCAACTTCTTCATTAGTACCATTCTAGCTTGAAGCTTGGGCTTTGGTGCTTTGTATTTTCTTTTTGCTGCGAGTCGCCCACTTCTTGGAACAAGGTCGTTATCCATGTTCGCCTCATACATCAGTGACGTGCGGCCAGGGAGGTGAAGCGATTCAGTGCTCAAGCGGGAGCTTGAGGGTGTTGACCAAGTCTTGAACGACATTCAGCGCATGGGAGCCCATGGGTTGGTGAATACGCTTCTTAGCAGAGCATTCAGTGCAATCACGGTCCACATCCCACTCAGAACCGTCTAACGAGGGTGGCCCAACGTTGGAAGACAGAGATAGCTAGGCAGGTATCAACACCGACCCACGGTCAAGCCCATGTTCAGCAACCTGGCCATGTCAAAGGGCCACCAAGGACGCACACCCCTCCACCAGCGACGTGCTAGGCTCACGTGTGGGCATGAGTGCCATCGATGAAAGCAGCGTGGCGACACCCAGGTTGGGGGTTACTTGCACCTCCGCCAGGAGGCCCAGCGCGGCTCCTGCTGCCACTCCTCCCTAGCGCCCTCCACCGCCGCCACCAATTTGGAGCAGCACCGAGAGCGCTCCAAGCCATGCTGGGTGGGAGAGCTCCTAAAGGCGGCCGTGGGAAGATGGTGACCCTCGGGGAGGCGGGCGACGCACAATCCACCACTCCTCCCTCGCCCCCTCCGCCCCCTCCGCTGCAGCCACCGATTTGGAGTAGCCCGAAGTCCCTAGCGCAGTGATGGGCGAGCGAATTAGGTGGGGTGAGCTCCTGTACAAGGCTGTGTGAAGACTGTTGGAACCCGATCTGCTGAGTCGCCCGGAACGTCGACGAATGGCGGTGGGGCGGTGACCGCGACGAGCCTTGCGAGTAGATGGAAACACAATAACAATAAAATGAGAAAAGGTGGATTATGACGCTGGGGAAAAGGCGCGCGGTGCTGCTTGCCGAGTGCGCTGCCATCGCAAACTTGCTCGGCACGGTGGATCAGCGGGATGCCATCCACCATCTCCTTCGCCCCTAGATCACGAAGCGACCTGAAATTTAAATGGCCATACCGTGCATGCCAGAGCCACGCTGCCTCGTCCATCTTCGTCATCAGGCACACAGGTACGGTGAGGTTGACCTGCATGATGTAAAGTCGTTTCTTCCTCTCCGCCTTTATCAGAACACTCATCTTCCCTTGTGAGCGCTCAAACACCTGCATGACCCCGTGATCTATCTCCACACGGCAGCCAGCTTCCTCCAGTTGCCCAAGGCTAACAATGTTGCAACAGAGTGATGGTATGTAATATACTTCAGTGAGTACTCGATGATCTTGGTTCTTCCCGGTGATCGTGACTGCACGGATCCCGCAGATCTCAACCTTCAATCCATCTCCGAACCGCACCGCCCCCTTGACTGTCTCATCGAGCGACGCCAGCGATTCACGGCACCCCGTCATATGATTTGTGGCACCAGTGTCGAGTACCCACGCCCCCGGTCGTATGATGCCGGGAACACGCGTTCCTGATTCAGGAACACCTGCTGTGTAGCTGCTGCCATGGATTGAACCACAGTACACACCTGCGCCACCAACAGTGCTCCATTCTCTTCGTCAGCATTGGCATGGTGCGCGGCCTCCTGCCGCTCCTTCGGAGGTGCTTTCTTGCACTCCTTTCCCCAATGCCCATAGACGCCGCACTTGCGGCATTTTCCTTTCCGTCGTGGTATTCCCATCGACGTAAGTTCGGGCTCATGCCCTTCACCGCCGCCATTGTTCTTGCGCCTCCAGTGCTTCTCCTTCTTCAACAAGTGTCCACCGCCCCCACCACCCTTTGCAGTAGATGTGGATGATTCTGACACCATGCTACTCTTGTTCTTCTCAGCCCATTCTACCTCCGTTAACAGGAGTTTTCCGGCTTTCTCCGTGACCTGCTCCATCGAGGGCTCAAATCTTTCCTCGGCCGCCCGTAGATGGCCGATCAGCTCCTCGATGGTCAAGTTTTTCAGATCCTTGAACATCTCGATTGCTACTGCCACCTGGCTGTAGCGAGACGGCACCACGCGAAGGAATTTCTTCACCACGCATGCATCGGTCACAGTTTCCTCCCCGAGGCCGCGCAGATCCGTGACAAGCTTGGTGATCCGGATTGTGAAGTCATCAATTGTTTCTCCCAGCTTGAACGCGATCGCCTCGAACTCGGCCAGGAGCTTTTGAGCGTTAACTTCCTTGACGCGATCTGCTCCAAGACGCATCGTCTTGATTGCTTCCCAAGCCTCCTTCGCCGTCTTCTTGTTCAAGAGCATGGAATGCATCTCCTGCGGCACTCCCCGGAGCATCGCTCCCAGTGCCAGCCGATCTCGGCGTCTTTCGACTTTTTCATCCTCGATCGCATCCCAGAGATACATCCCCTCGAGATTGCACTGGATATGGGACGACCAACCCTGGTAGTTGGTGCGAGTCAACATTGGCCACGTCAAGTTTCCAGCGGCCTGATTAAATGCCTGCTCCATCGTCTCCTTCTCCGCCTTGTTGCTCTCCTCTCCCATGGCGACTGCTTTGGCGTTTACGTCTCCCTCTTCTCCGACTTGATGGATTGCACCACCAGACTTCCTCTACTCCTTCTCACCACCGACGAACGTCACCCCCTCGGCTCTAATGCCAATTGTTGGAACCCGATCTGCTGAGTCGCCCGGAACGTCGACGAATGGCGGCGGGGCGGTGACCGCGACGAGCCTTGCGAGTAGATGGAAACACAATAACAATAAAACGAGAAAAGGTGGATTATGACGCTGCCTAAAATGCAGCTTATTTCGGCCCCTCTATTCTTATATTTATAGACTCGAGTTTACACAGACTCCCCACGCCGTGCCGCACAGGTGCGCTGCACCATTTCACCGCGATGCGCGCCACATGCGCCGTGCATGCCACGGCGTGGCTCAACCGAACCAGACAGGCTAGATCATGATCGAGCATGTCATCGACCATGCCTTGCCCCTATTCTAACTGACGCTGGACTCCAACAGAAACAAAGATTACATTGCAACAAATTAGCTAACAAAGACCTCAACCCTGTGGTCTCAGCTAGTGGCAATTTCCAGAGAGAGAGGCGGCAACAAATTTCGGCGATGCGACACGATTTCTAGGAAGGCGGGTGGCGACGTAGGAGGCGGGCGGTAGCAAATTATGGGACGACAGGCGGTGGGCGCCGGGCAGCGGCGACGCAAGCAGCAGCGAGCTCCTCGGGCATATCGAGTAGCAGCGAACCCTTCTCGGTGAGATTGTTTTCGAGACTTCCTTTTCATGGTTGTGAGTATACGTTAGAGCATCTCAAGAGCATCCAAATAACTCTTCCAATCCAGGATTTTTAGGAGGATAGGAAAAAAAATCATCTCCAACAACTCCCAATCCCACCTCCCAATCTTTTAGCACTTGGGAAAAAAACCCTATTGCGCATAGAGATGTGCGGACTGGAGGTGGCGCGTAGAGATGTGCGGACTGGAGGTGGTGCGTATCCCCTCCCGCCGATCTAAACGCGCGTATGGTGCGGCCAATCTAAAGGTAGAAGGGTGGGAAAAAAATAAAGAGTATGAAAGGGTTTCTGATGCAAAAGTATAAGATAGAAAAAAATAAAAAAGTGGTTACGATAATTTAGAAATAATATATGATTCATGATATAAAATTGTATCTATACTTTAAGAGTGAATTATTAGAAACTGTTGGAGATGATCTTATATATTCCTCACAACACTTTTTGGCAATTTGGAAAACTCTATGATTTTGGCAAGAAAATATTGAAAACTTTCGGAGATGCTTCTAGGAGGAAGAGAGAAAAATACTTACCCGTATAAGAATAATTAATTTTCTAAGCGAGGACACGGGTGGTACCAGCAAGCACAGTAACAAATCTCATATAATAATTGACAAGAAATCTTGAAGAAATTAATTGTGCCAACCCATATAGAAGTTTTAATTTATGATAATGATAGGACGAGGACGTTCGGACGGACCCCGACCCGCGCCGCACATGTATACCTGTACCCCACCTGCGCCTTTACCTCGACCTGACCTTGCCTTTACCCCGACCTTGACACACCTACACCTGCATGCGTGCCTTATCAGCCACCGCTCCTCTCTCTCATGCCTCCAGCGCTACTCCCTCCCTCCCTCTCTCTGCAGCGCAGGTGAGCGTCTCGACACGACGGCGTAGCAGCTTCGTCATGAACAACGGCCTCGACGTGAGCGAGCCACGAGGAGGAGGCCTGAGCAGCCCTCGACACGGCGGCGCAACGGCGCTGGCGGCCCCAGTCACGGGCGGACCAGCGCAGCAGGGCGGGCACGAGTGGCTCCCTGGCGGATCTGAATCCCTTTCATAGTCGTGTGGGCGCTGCCTTCTTGCCGCGTCGCGCGGCTGCCATCGCGGGGCCGCTGCCTCCGGTGAAGTCCACACATCGACGAGCCTCCATTCTCCCAAGCAGCATGGAGATGTTGCGCTGTGCTGAAAGCGCATGTTGCAAGCGTATGTTTTAAGTGTTTCACATGTTTCAGAGGTATGTTGCAATTGCTTCATATATATGGATGTTGGGAAAGTAGATTAGGATGTTGTGCATGTTGCATCTGTTACATGTGTTTCAGATGAATGTTGCAAGTGTTTGTTCAAAATATTTCATTTGTTTCAAACGTATGTTTAAAAGCGTTTTGATCTGGATGTTGCATATGTTTCACACATATATTACAAGAGTATGTTTTAAATGTTTCAGTCTTATGTTGCAGCAAGTGTTTTCATATTGCAAGTCGTAAGTGTTTATCCGGAAGTGGAAGTTGCATATGTTACAATGGCTATACACGTATGTGGCAATTGTATGTTTCAAATGTTTCAGCTGTTTTCAGAAGTATGTTGCAAGTGTTTTATCTCGATGTTGCATATGTTGCAGTGGCTATACACATATGTTGCAAACGTATGTTTCCACTTGCTTCATGTCGCAAGTGTTTTCATTAGCAGGCACGGGAAGCGAGCGCAGATAGAGGTGGTCCCATGTAGTTCCGGACGCTAGCCACGCCGTTTAATTTGTAACACAATCATTGGTGTCAAGGTAAGAACAGAAAATGTGCACCCTCGAGCGTCGAATGGGGAATTAGGAGTTGGCTGGAATTATTTAATTAAATTGTGCCTACTAGAATTTGAACTCGAGACCACTGTTTGTTGAGTTGCATACACTGACCCATTGACTCAAAAGCTTGAGCTGTTAAGCAAATGTGGCAATTCACTTATACTTCAGAAAGAATTTGAAAAAGGTACAAAGTTCAGGAACGCTTAGTTTTAAGTACAAAAGAGTTTGAAATATGCAAATAAAGGCAAGGGAGTTTGATTTATGTACATACATAATCTAAAATGGATCGGGTTTAATATATTTAGTGGGAAGTTTCAATTCAAAAACCATTGTTTGTCCGGTTTGCTTCAATGGTCATCAGAGGCACAGTGGCTCGGCGAGACACTAGAAAACACTTTGGCCCCGTTTGGTTGGGCTTTTGAACCAACCAAAGGGCCCAAAAGCCATAGATGCTTAAGCAGCTTTTGTTCTAGTACAAAACTGAAAGCAGGTTTCCCCCTGTTTTGAGCTGCTTTTGGGCTAAATATTTACCCACCTACCACTGGGTATGATAGGTACCGGTTAGTTTTTTCTTTTCTTTCCCCGTCCGCTACTGTTCCTGTTCCCGTCGGAGGCTCGCGAGGAAACGCAATGGCATAGTGGCGGCGCTCTTCCCCGGTCAGCCAGCTGTCGCGCCCCCACCCGGACATCCCACGCCGGCCCTTCCTCTCCGGCCGCCGCATGCCAGGTCGGAGAGCACCAGGCAGATGGCGCGGTCCTCTCCCCGGCGAGCGGCGTGGCCAGCCCCAGGCGGGTGGCACGGCCTCTCCTTGCCGGATCTAGGGAAGATGAGGTCGAGCAGGCGGCGCGACCCTCCCTTCTCCATGGATGTGAGCTCAGCCTTCTCCTTCCCTCCGCGTGCCGGAGCCCAGGCGCGACCTCCTCCCTCCCTCCAATGGCGCGGCCCCTCCCCTGTAGTGCTGCTCGACGGTGGCGCGGCCTCCTGGCGACCCGTCCCCTGCAGTGCCATATGTGAGATTGGAGAAGACAAGCAAGTGAGAGATTGACAGGTGGGGTCAGCTGACGTGTGGGTCCCGTGGACAGCTGCTTTTTCCAAAAGCTACCCCTGTGCTACCAAAGGGCTTTGAGCTTCTTCAAAAGCACATAAGTCACAACAGCTTTTCAAAAGCCTTTCACAGCAGCTTTTGTAAAAGCCACAGCCCAACCAAACAGGCCCTTAAAAACATCACTGGAACATCAATGCATCTCTAAATCTTCAGAGTAATGATCCCTTGAATACTGAATGAATACTAGCTTTTGTAACTTGTATTGCTCAAATTAGCGCTGCCGGTTGTTATCTTGAACCGGCAATGATCATGAGGATATCACTGCCGGTTGATGTTACGAACCGGCAGTGATGTGTTGTATCACCGCCGGTAAGCCACATTACTGCCACTTTCCTTCAGCTGGTTCTGTTTCCGGCAGTGATAGGGGGTTGAACTGGCAGTGAAGGGCTACTCTGAGATAGTGAATATAATCACTTGAATACTAATGCATACTAGCATATGTAACTGAGAGACAAAGATGGGTGATTCACAAGAAAATGTTTCAAAACACCATTTATTTGAAGAGAAATGGCCTAGTGGTACTCTTTCCAAAAAGACTGTATGAATTCTAAAGCACGCTTAATAAACTGCTCCCTCTATTTTCAAATTATAAAAGAATTTTGGTTTTTTAATACATTGCTTGTGCTACGTATCTAAACATAGTGTATATCTAAGTACCTAGCAAAACTTATGTATAGAAAAACGAAAACGTCTTAGAGTAACTCCAAGAGACTCTTTATATCCTTCCTAAGTGCATCTCCAAGAGTTCCCTAAATTCTTTCCTAATCCTTGGTTTTTAGCAAGATGAGAAAAAATCGCTCTCCAACAACTCCTAATCCATCCTCCTAATCTTTTAGAACTTGGGAAAAGTCACCAAGTTCCGCGTGAAGTTACGCACTTTCGAGTCGCGCGTATCTTCTCTCTCGCACGCGTATTTATCGGCCAATCTAAAAGTGGAAGGACGTGGAAAGAATAAAAAGTAGAAAAATGTTCCTGATGCAAATGCATAAGAGAGAGATAATATATAAAATTGGTTAAGATAATTTAGAAATAGTATATGATCCCCGATGTAAAATTGTCTTCTATATTTTAGGAGTGGATTATTAGAAACTCTTGGAGATGGTCTTCTTTATTTCTTCTAATAATTTTTTAGGAGTTGTAAAATTTGATGGTTTTAGAAAGAAAATATTGGATGCTCTTGGAGATGCTCTAATTTATAAGAATATAGATTTTGATAAAAAAAAATACTCTCCAATAGCTTATTTAATTGGATCTCCAAATATAGATATCGCATTCTGATCTAGATTTCTGGTTAGCCAAAGATGAAAATTGAGGATGACTCTCTCTAGATTGCGTAGAATCCCTACGCCTAAAATATACGGACGGGCGACATCAACCGGCGGACCGACGCCCCGCCTGCGATCAACCAGGCCACACGTAGAAAAATAAACGATAAAAAACAGAACCTAATAAAAACGGACTGCACGCCGTTCCCGACGCAGACTCGTTTCGTATCGGCAAACCGTTCCGGCAAAGGCGGGCCGGACCTGCTTCTTTTTTCATCCGAAATAGTATTTTTCTCTCACAAATTCCTTTAAATTTATCCAAAACCATCCAGATTCCTCTAAATTCCTCCAAGCGAATGGTGCCTCTGCCAGATTGGATCAGCGAGAAGGAAGAATAAATCAGCCATTTTCAAGGAGAAACAGACTTACGAACTTACGAGCTTCAACGCCTGTTTGCGGCCGCCGTGGGCAACTGGCGACGCGGCAGCAGCTGAGGGCACGGCGCGACGCAGTGGCCATGGACGGCGCGATGCAGAGGCGTTGGGGCCAAGCAGCGCGGCATCGACGGTTAGCGGCGGCGGCGGTTGCTGCCTGCTGGTCTCGTTACGACGAAATGGGGCAGGGCCGGCTCGTCCATTCAATGAGCGCTCAACTTACGTAAATGGGCCTCCAGCCCAGTGTGAGATAGGGTGAAAATTGGCAAAAGAAAATGTGAAAAAATGGCAAAAGAAAAATGATTTGACCTTCAGACCTCTTGTATAATACAGTAATATAATAATATATAAGAAGCGAGTAGAATACCACTGTGATAAGAAACCATATATGTCATGTTTCATAGCCATGTTCCATAGTTGCGTTCCGGGTATGTCGTTCCAATTATCTAGGTATCGTGATCCACTCCATGAACCAATCGTCCTGAAGATGTATACCCCTTTATGAACCAGGACCTTAAATTTGTCGATCCACGTCCCACGTACCTGTTCCTAGTACCTACGTACCGAGAACTTTTGTGATTGTGGTGCTACCTACTTTCTCTCAAGTCTATTCTGGATTGAGAAGTGCTGTTTGTGTTTTTCTTAGATTTGAAACCATGAACACCGCCTCTAACCTCCTAGATGTACTATTCAGCAACCGGCAAGGCAATATCTGATGGCCAGCATGGGCAACCGGCCAGAAGCCAACCGAGAGCAACCATCCACCAGTAGCAGTAGTCAAGAACTACGTATATATCATTATATTATATCAGGGTGTTCAGTTAAACTTATGCAGGACAAGCACTGCAATAAATACATTTGGATAAAAAAAGTTAGTCTGCATACACTCTCACAACTTCACGTCAGTAGTTAAAGCATATATATATAATTAATTAATCTATAAATAATAAATAAATACTAATACTAATAATATAATAATTTATTTATTTTAAAAAAGACCTCTAATCCTGGTGACTGCACACTATTCACCTCCCGTTTTACACACCCAGATTCCTATTCATCCACAGTGCACCTCCCCTTACCGTCCGATCGTCCCTCCAGGCATCTGATGCCCGCCACGCCTGCTCCACGCAGCCCACCGCGGCAGCCCCTCCCCCGCATTGCCGCCGCACCTAAAGAAGTAGAGAGGCCACGACAACGCAGCATGAGAAAAAAAAAATTCCTGCCTCACCGCGGCGACGCCACCGCCCACCGAGAAACCCCGCCGCTGCTCCGAATCCGGCCGGCGCACGCCGTGGCCGCACCGCCCCGCAGGCAGCGCCGCCGCACCCCCCCCCCCCGGGTTGCTGTGGCGCCGGCGCTGGTCGCCACGACACCGGGATGCCGCTGCTCCACCCTCTCCGCCCGCCTCGACTTGCCAACGCGCTTCGCCTCTCCCAGCAGGTTTGCTCCACCGCTCCCTCTTCCCGGCGGCTCCAGCGGCCCGATGCTGTGCCGCGCCAGCACCGGAGGCCCGACGCGGGCAAACCCTAACGGCGCAGCCCGGGCGTCGGCGCGCGCGATGACGGCCGGATCAACCTCTAGCGGCCCAGCCCAGGCGCAGGCGTCTCGGCAGCCGGCGCGCGCGACCTAGCGGCGCAGCCCACGAGCCGGCGACCCTGCCACCGGCGCGCGCGATGCCTCCGATGCGACCAGATGCAGGTATTGTTTACCTTAGATGGAGTTATGGTCTACAGTTCCCCTCATGTTGTACATTCTTCTACAGATTTTCCTCTCGCTTTCATTAAATTATATGTGCTCATTTCATGATTAAGAACACAAAAGGGAGATGATGCGTGTGTGCAAGCTGCTACCACGGTTGTCATGAAAACAGTGTTAGGCTTTTCGGTTTTGCTTCTTTAATCTATTCCATAATATTTGTTTCCACTTTGCCACTGCCAAACATGTTTCGATGAATATGTTACTTTTAAGGTTAAAAGATGCACATATATCACAGTCAAATTAGTTCTCTTCATTGCTTGCATATGGTGTGTCTACATACATGTCCTCCAACGAGGATCACGGGATTCAGTTTTACACGTTCTTAAACAAATTAACTTTATCGTAATGCTTACAGTTTTGCTTCATTTTCAGAGGTGTATGATCATCTAATAGCGTTGCAACTTGCCAAGGTAAATTATCTAGGTGCATTACGGATTGAATGTACTGCCATAATTTTGCTTACTGTTAATAAAAGTTGTTGCTCAGTTCATGTGATTCCTGTTGGTGTTAGCTTGAGTGCATCCCACATAATTCTGATAGGGTGTGCACTATATCATCCACCATGACTTCTTACCTTCTGCCAACGCGTCTTCCTACACGAGTTGTCTTACATTGGGTTCACAGTTATGAGAACCTCTTCCTATATTGATGATACAAATTATAAGAGTTTAGGATACTTTGCTCGATTGTGTTCACTTGCTTAATACCAGTAAGTGGAATTCAGTATGATGAAAATTAGATTCTATCCCAGACGAGATGAGATTGTAGTGGCGCTGTTGCTGCCTTTATTGATGCTTCCATTTCCAGTTATGCCAGAAAATATGTCATCAGGAAATAATTCATCATTACATCATATTGGGGTCTCAATTATCTGATTCTCAAGTTATATTCAGTCCATCTTATGAAGTATGCCAAAATTTACAGAGTGCCTTTAATTTGGACTCATTAGTTTGTATAGGATTCTTCTATTTTTGAAGTACACTGCTGCTGCAAGAAAGTAAAATTCCTTTTCTTTTACTGAACATCATGTAGCCCTGCCATACATTGGGACACTGATAAGAGAAAGGTGCTACTACAGCTGGGTACACCTATGTTTCAGAGCAAATCCTTTTGTTTTATTTTGCCGATTCGCCACTATTCGTGCACTGCTACTTTGCACTTCTTTGTCAGATAATGTCACTACATGTGAATATCTGTCCACAATGCCTATGGACTCTGATGAGTTCAGTGCTTTTCACCATATCCACAGTGCCTATGGACTCAAATTGGTCCAGCCGAAGATGAAATTGGCTCAATGGATTGATGTGCTCAGTTAGCCAAATTGCTGGGTAATGTTTCTTTGAGACACTAGAATAATCAACACGTAATATGTTTGTTGTGATCCATCAGAACGATTCGGCAGCTACGGATCGTAATATCTGTTATTTCCTTTCAAAGATTAATAAACAATTAGGTATGCCTGCATATTGCCTCTCTGACTCTACCTCCAAGGTTTGTTACCTTGATAGATGCACTCCTGATAAAATGTATAATTTTGTCCCAACATTTTCAGCCTTCCATTGGGTTATGCTTATGTTCAATTTCAGCTTGCTTATATGCATGTTCTTATTTATGGAGCCATCGAATTTCAAAAAAAAAAAATGCTCAGCTATTACCATAGTTACCATTTAAATCTGTTCCTTACACTTTGTGTTTATATGTTTATTAATTTTGTTGATTTGCATGTTCTAATTTGTATGATTGTTATTGTCATATAATATATTATCACTACGGCTGAAAGACCTTACCTGTTTATAAGATATTTTCACTAGGGCCTCAGTCTATTTGGTTCTATAGGACTACCACGAACACTCAACCTACAAGGCGACAGGTAACTATTTTTTGCCATGCCTTTCGAATGTCGAAATCGCTTCTTCTCAGTTTCCGAACGTGAGAATGTTACAAAGCCTGGAACCACGTCATCATAGTTCTGAAACACATAAATTAAGTAGAAGCTAAAGTAATTTCTGGTGTCCAAATGGAACTCCACTCCTGTTTTAGACGCCATCATCATAGTAAAGACCGCACAGGTTTTGTGCCCTGCACATACAACCCAATTGCCTCCACGATCCATGGCACTGCACCGCCCTTATGTTATCAAGTAATAATCCCCATCCCATCCCCACCCAAAAAACCTTCTACCAATAGAATACTCTATTTGTTACCCTCCTTTACTTTTAACATCAGGTTTTAAACCTGCTTTGGATATGTACACAGGGATCTCTTGCTTGGAGTGGAAACTACAGCAGATTTCTGTTCTTTTTTCCACCACATATGCAAGCTTAGTACCATCAAGCACCACAGATTCTTATAACTTTTGTAGCCCTGTTCCCCATGCATAAAGCATGCCACTATTTGTAAACTGTTTAAATACTGTTACATTTGACATTTCTTTTGGTCTTTAAGTGTTACATAATTTACCCCATCCTGCAAGACAACTGAATGTTATGTTTGCGTTGTAATCGACTCAACTATACCGCGTTTGCCACTGCATGTAAGTGTTCCGTTGCGTTGCATATCGTATACATTGTCAGCGCGCGAAGCGTGGGGTTACCCGCTAGTATATAGAAAAGGCTATTGGAGAGTATAAAGTTACAGAAAACGATTTTTCACTCAAATGGCTTTCAAAACGATGATTCAGAGAGTGAATTTTAGAAAGACTCTCAGAGATGCTCTTATAATTTGAAATGGAGGGAGTAAGTCAAATTATTTAAATTATTTATTGTTTGTACCTTTCCAGAGTCATCCGAGCCCGTATCTAGTGTAGGAGAAACCGATCCAACAGAAGCCAGCCACTGGTGCCATGTTTTTTGAATTGAGTTTATTCATCGTGTCAGGAACAACCAATTGCAAACCACAGCACATGCTCCTGCCCGCTGTCAATCATAGCGCGTTTATTGTTTTCTTCTCCTTTTAAGGCTGCCACCAGTTTCATCTTATGCAAGCTAGTAGTGACAGACAGCAGAACGATGCATAATGTTTGCTTAGAGAGAAATGGTCCAGTGTGGTACTCTTTTCTTTCTAAAAACTGCATGAATTCTAAAGCAAGTTTAATAAAACTAGTGGATAGGCACGTGCGGCATGCACGTGTTCAAAGAAAAGTTCATTCATAAAGGAGGAATTACAGTAAAAATTTAAAGAAATAATAATGCACATTTGAGAGAATTCATATAATAGATAATAAGAATTCAGATAGTAATAGAAATGTGTATTTGCTGCAAGAGTTGGCTGCTCAATTCATGTAATAGATGACAAGAATTCAGGTAGAAATAAATTGTGTATTTACAACAAGAGTTGGTTGCTAAGCACCAATACCATATTTACATTCATACAAAAATCCAATCCACAACTAAAAGGGTAACTTTCTTTCACAAGAACTATCGTTCATCCTGCTACCTGTCTTTCCATGTCCTTTCTTTGTCCTTTCTCTGCAGAAGAAAGTGGCCTCTACTTGCATCGGTCTAATAAAGTGGACCCAACGCATGAAGCCCTCTGCCCCTTATATTGGAATATGTAGATAAACAACAGGCACATAACACAACGCCTGTAGTAACTCAAAAATTAGCCATAAATCAAATTAAAAATTTTAGAAGCCTGAATAACAGCAGCAAAAAAAGAGACAGCAGAAGAAAGATAACTGCAGTTAATACCTTTGCAACATTTACTAAATCATCAATAGCATGCTTCCCATGCTGGAAAGCCTCTTCAAGTTTCTTTCTGGCCTGGAAAAGTTGATAGAGACACAAAAGCAAAGCATTAGCAATGCAACTACAAAGTCACTTCCAGAAACTTTTTGTCAATGACCATAAGACAACGGCAAAGGATGAAGAATAACAATCGTTTTATAAATTGGAACCTGAACAAACCTCAGTGAGGCGCTCCTCTCTGCTTCATGTTTTCTTGTTGACTATCAAGGTTAAATATATACATCAGGATCCATACTATTCTATTACAAATATAACAAATATTACCCATTTGTTCCAGCTGTGGGAGCTATGTCAAGATTGTCCAAATACAAAATGATTAAATAAAGATCACTGATCAAAATATTAGATTTTAGACATAGCATCCCATGTTTTCATAGAAAATGTTAATATGATGTAACACTGAAACTGAGAGTAATTTCCTGTGATTTTATTAGTCACAAGTGAGAACAAATTGGTAACAATCATATTTGAAAACTGAAACCATGTTTTTCTAACTTTGCAAAGTGAGATCAAACTAACCCACTGGACTGAAAATGTATTGAGATGGTTTGAGACTTAGCATGACTTTGATGGATCATGAGTTCCAAGTATGCGGATGGGGAGGGGATCGACATGCGGGGAGGCAGCGGTTGGCGGTGTGGCTTTGCGGAGGCATCGGGAGGGGAAAGAAACCGCAGAAAGGTGCGCGAGGGCTGGTGCGGGTACACGCGGGTGGGTAAAATTTTTGCGGGCGACAAAAACGTCGAGAAGGAGTTGTCCACAACGTGAAACAAGCTTGTTTCATACATTCCTAACATCCTTCCCTTGTGGGTCCACCTGTCAATCTAAGGTGGGTAGGAAATTTTTTAGGTGACAATGGTTTTTCAATTCTTTCACTCCTTTATAGTATAGATAAGTCATATAATTTACAATTTTGGCCATTTGTACCAACCTATATATACCAAGTGATGGAGACATTGGGCTAGAAGCAGGCCGGAGGGGGTACGAAATGCGGTGATGACCAACCATGCCATATGTAGCTTAGCATTACTATGGAGAGAGTATTAGCTAGGTATAGATATAAATATAGATATAGATATAGATACATGCAACCATTATCTCATGGATTTTATGTCTACGGACACATGCCTCAGCTCCTCTAATAATGCCCATTTTGTATCTCCTATTTGTCAATCCAGCTGCTGTCAAATAGTTCGTCAAGCTCAAGATCGTTGAAAGGGGTATCTTCCAATGTTTCCACAGGCAGCGCCATTGGCCCCATGTCTAAATATCCATCACTACGCACACATGGTATGTTGGACATTTCCATCACTAGATCATCAGCTTGATAAGGATTTAGAGTGTAGTGGCTACTGAAACAAAATGGGTCTTCCGTAGGCATCGAATCCAAACAAAGGGTAGAAACTTCGACAAGAGACGGCAGTGGTCCCTGTTCTTGCTCTTTCATGGCATGGCTAGTTGGAATGGTCACTACTCCCTCGGCGTTGCTGTAGCTTAGATGTGGAAGATCGTTGTCGTTGTTGTATTTGTTGGAAGTTGTGGTGTGGTTGCAGGTGTGCTCACTGTTGTAGGTCACCTGAAACATTGGCGGATCGCTGTTATTGTGCTGTTGTATTTGCTTTGTGGCCTGGCAACCTCTGTCATATTTGTAGCTGCACCTGAAGTAGTTCCTGTATAATAATGCATTGCAAAGACTTCAGTACTTGTCATAACATTAATTATTTTTATTATAGTGTCAAGGTGATCACAAAAACGAGGCAAACTATACAATAATGGGAACAAAAGAGCTGCATATATAGGAACTGAAAGTTGAAAAGGTGCTGGCATTTCTTTTTTTTTTTTTAAAAGACCTGCTGGAGCAGACAGCACTTTTGTTTCTAAGGAAAAGGTGTACCTTGTGAAATGGGTTCCATTGATCTGTTTCTCGCCATATTTTCTCCAGTGATATCCATCTTCATGAGGCATGGAAGTCAAGAGAATACGTGAACTGGCATCATTTGACCTGAATTCCAATCAAGAATTGTCATTATTTCCCATAAACCAGCACGAGAATTGATGAAGAACATATATATTATACTCTCTCCATTTAAAATTGTAAGTATTTCTGGCTTTTTTCTAGATAAATTGCTTTTGTTACATGCCTAGATACATTATGTCCAGATACATAATAAAAATTATGTATCTAGAAAAGCTAGAATGACTTATAATTTGCAACGGAGGTTGTACTAGATAGATATAATAGTTAAGGTTAAATGTAGGAAAGGAGGATAACGGAAGAATTATATATAATTAACATGGAGACAACTCTGATTTAAACCAATGATTATATTATCAAGTGATACCAGCTCCACACGTGTACACGACGTACCTTCTCCTTTTACCCCTTGTCATGGTGCTCATCACTCCTTCCGAATCGCCTGCTCCTGCAGAGCTCTTCTGCCGTAAGAGATGAGGCCTGTTGGTTGTGGTTGAGCTTGAATGATGACCTGTTACAGCAGCAGGAAGCTGTGGGTCCATGACTGACAAGGCAAGGCGCAACGCTTGCAGCGCCTCGTTGAGGAGCCTCTGCACCAGATTATTGGTCGCAGCCGAAGATGGCTGCTCGTCGCAGAACTGCAGGAGAGGCTGCTGGCTCTTGATGAGCTCGTATGCCTGTGCAACTTCTCTCATGGCAAACTCGTGATCCGGCACACAATCCATGTGGTGTGGCTACTTCGCCTAGCAAGCTGCGGAATATCTTCAGAAGCTGGATGCTAGACTTGAGAGACAAGAGAAGCTGCTGGTGTCTCTAATGCATCCGCTGATATGGCTATTTATATATGGACTCCTGGAACAAAATGATGCAGGTGAGTGCGCTAATACTATATATAGCTAATGGTGGGGAAATTAAAATGGGACCATGAAGATGCTTGGAAGCTATGAGGATTTCTGTTGTTGCTACGTTCGTAGGTTTCAGTAGTGAATAGTGATCATATAACTAAAGGTTTTGGTTGGAGCTGCTGACATGTAACATATGGACGGCTGAAGGCTGACCGGAGCTCCTACCTACCAGGCAATTTTATGAATCGTTCATCAAAACGCGGAAACAAACATATAGTATAGTTACGTCCAGGCAAAAGTGGCTGGTGATCCAGCGTAGGAAGCACATTCAGGGTCATACATTGGCTGCTAGGCCCATCCAGCTAAGTCTAATAAAAATTCAGAAGCTGCTGGATGAGTAGTCTAACAGCTTGAAATAATTCTGTTTATCTCAGGCTGAAATCCTTAATTAGTTCAAGCGATTGAAAACACGTGCGAACATCGTCGACGAACGTGCGATCCGTTAACAAGAACAACTTGCTGCTTCTGACTTTATTTACTTGTACTATTATATAGCAGGTTCTTCAGTTGTGTCACGTTATGACTTACGAGTCTTAGCATTTGGTGAAAAGAAAAGTGGTCAACCATTCCTCCCTCAACACATTGCGCTGGGAATAGGGGGACGAAAACTGAAATGAACTTTCACAAAAAAAAAAAAAAGACTCTAATCATTTTCTTGTTTCACCTACTCCACAAGGTTAGCAATTTTAATTTGAGGACCAGACACTACTGAATAGGGCTGCAGAGGTCACGGTCACGAACTATGGCTATGGAGTTTGGAACAAGTTTTGGGACCGGGATTAGACATGTATGAATATAATGAATGTGGATTTAGTTCGTTTTATTAAAATACCAATTGAAGGTATCCTACAGACTAACAGAGTCTTCACGTTAATTCATATGAGACACGCATGCATGAAAAAAAAGGATAAATTGTAAAGATTCTTAAAAAATCGAGAAACATCTGGCCTTATAGGCGGCTGTAGCTAGTAACTAACATCACCAACAACAGTCATTTGATATACATTATGAAAAATACATAGGGTAAGCCCTGGCCCTGATTTGGATCTAAGTTACCCATATCTGTCATTATTACTTTTTCGAGAGCGTGCATTAGCACGTTTATAAGGAGTGTTACAACAACATGTGTGAGCGTTTATCGAATAGGTAACAGGTAGCAACCAGTCAAGTCACCTAAACGTGTACCCATAGAAAGAGAGCTACAATGTGATTTATGAAAGAACGATTTTGCACTAAGGAGCTCTCTGATAGAAGCGCGCGCACACTCATGGGCAACATTTCGATGTGCACGCGCAATGAGCCCACGCACATTCCACACGAAGATATTGGCCATTTCCGTGGAACCACAAGAGAGCGACGACACCCAAAATTGTCCAATGCGTCATGCATGGACAACCTATGCCAGCACGACCTCCATGGGAAAACAGCCCACATCACCTCCTACTTCTAAAGCCCACTTCAATTACGGCTCCAACTGTGATTAAAGCCCTATTTGGTTCCGCTAGTAGCTAAGAGCATCTCCAAATATTCCAAAAAAGACGTCTAGAACTCCTTGAACGACACCTCAACAAGCACTGCAATCTCTGCCGAGAGGCTCAACTTCTTGATTAGTACCATTCTAGCTTGAAGCTTGGGCTTTGGTGCTTTGTATTTTCTTTTCGCTGCGAGTCGCCCACTTCTTCTTGGAACAAGGTCATTATCCGTGTTCGCCTCATACGTCAGAGTGACATACGGCCAGGGAGATGAAGCGATTCAGTGCTCAAGTGGGAGCTTGAGGGTGTTGACCAAGTCTTGAACGACATCAAGCGCATGGGAGCCCATGGGTTGGTGAATACGCTTCTTATCAGAGCATTCAGTGCAATCACGGTCCACATCCCACTCAGAAACGTCTAACGAGGGTGGCCCAACGTTGGAAGACGGAGATAGCTCGGCAGGTATCTGCACCGACCCACGGTCAAGCCCATGTTCAGCAACCTGGCCATGTCAAAGGGCCACCAAGGACGCACACCCCTCCACCAGCGACGTGCTAGGCTCACGTGTGGGCATGAGTGCCATCGATGGAAGCAGCGTGGCGACACCCAGGTTGGGGGTGGCTTGCACCTCCGCCAGGAGACTACCCTCCAATATCATCGGATCCCAGGAATCCTGGACTTCCCCGGTCCTCATGACCTTGGCAAACTCAAATTCTTGTCCACACTCATTTGTCCCACCACCCCGCATTGCAATGAAATCTGCATTCTCGCCGGCAACACCATGCCTGGCTGATGATGATGATGAGGATCCTCCTCCATGGTCTGCATTCACCGTCAACAACTATGAGTTTCCTCTAGATGCACCGCCACTATTGGCATTTCTTAGCGCAATCACTAAGTATGGAGATGAAATCCATTCCTGGCAACAGCACTAGAAATGCCTGTTGGTATTTCTTAACACCATCACTAAGATTTGGATAAATCTTTAGCGATGCCGCCAAGGAACGCCACACGATGTTCTTAACGATTACAGAAGATATCCGCAAGCGTACGGATCTATCGTTGTAGCATTTCACCTGAAAGTATTTAGGATATCGTTATTTATATTTTCCCAAAGAAAGGCATGGTGTAAGAGTCTAGCATGGATATGAACAAGACTACATACTTGCATAGTGAACCGAAGTTCATGATAGGGGTAAAATTGGTATTTTTAGGATAGTGGACACACATCTGGGCCAACCTCAAGGATAAAAGAGAAACAAAGAATAAAAAATGTTCCTAAGTGGAGCAGGCATGTTCTAATATAGCTGTGCAAAGAACAACTGATGATCATACAAATTACATGGTTAGAATTAGACCTAAGTGTAAGATGGATGAGAAGATCTCCGAGCACTGGTCTGCCAGCAAGCGTGAGAGACTTTAAGACTCCTACACAATACCCGAACGTGGGGGATTATAAAGGACGGACAAGGCTGTCACCACCTGCCACCTACCCCTCAACCGTGGAGTACCGTCATATCCAAAGGTTCCCGTGCACCCGGATAACATGCTCGTGTACAAGGAAACTACCCATATCCCCCCGGGACTCCGACCCTATGGATCGACAAGCAAGGACATGGGCAACCCCGAAGGAACGACGAACCGTCACCTCAACTTAGCTCTACTTCTAATCATACAAGTTATATGAATGATTAAGAATAAAGTTCTACATGTTGAGCTCATAACATACAAACTTTATGCTAGTTCATATGTCAAGATTATAACATGTAGACTATACTCTAATTCATAAACACAACTATATTGGTAATATGAGAACAAGACTTTGGAAGAAATTCTCATTGTATTCATACCAAGCTTTCTCTCTTCCAAGGAGCCAAGCTCTCCTTGATAGCTTTGCCTTGCTCACAAATACTACTAAAAAGTGTAAAAGTACAAGAGGTGGTAGTGAGGTAGATGATCCAAATGAGGTGTCTTATATGACAGCACCACCCCCCTATTTATACTTGTTGATGGTCGGTTTGGGGGGGGGGGAATAGGAAACCACCTAAAACCGCCTAAGCATGCCGCCATGCAACCGCCAGAGCGAGGTGGGGCTGAGGTGCGCTGGGGGCTGTGCGGCCGCACCCTAGCCTGGTCCGCTCGCCACCGCCTTGCTCTGATGGGCTTCTGGCTGGGCCTGGGTAGCTTCCACGGCGATGCTCGGCCTAGGTTTGTCATGTAGGTGGGCTTTCTCCTTTTATTCTTTTGCGCGTTTCTGCTTTACATTTTTCTAAGTTGCGCCTTTTGGTCATATTCCCATGTATTTCATGAATAAGTCCTGCAAAACACTAAATCTCCAATACATGTGGAAATATGTCAATAGTAAAAACATATGTGTCAAAAGTTTGTTTATTTCTCCTGTTTTGGATATTAATTGGCTGTCGGATATTGTCGTTAAGGACCGCCAACAAATCCCCCAAGCTTAACCTTTGCTCGTCCCGAGCAAATAGCTAAGTACTTGGTTGTTGATCAGGAGTTGCTACTATGCAGAATATATTTCATAAGTGTCATGCCTATAACAAAGTATTCTTCCGCAATTCAAATAAGTCGGCATTTTTATCCACCCTTTACCTTGATCCCTGTGGGGCATATAGTTTTTCCAAGTTCTTGGGCGGTTGCAAGATAGAACGGTTATAACAGAATCACCAATCATTCATTCTTTGATCAACTGTCTATCCGGAGGTTTTATGAGTTTTGCAAAATAAATGTAAGTTTCTCAAATGATTCTCTTAATCGCTTAATGTGTATGAAACCTCACCAAGGCATTTGATATTTGCCTTCTTTTCATCCTGCCTCTAAAGGCTTTTTGGTGAAGTTTTGGGTAGGTATAAAATTGAGGCATACTTGCATCACATATTTTGCTAAGTCAAAAACCAGACCACAAGGTGATGCAAGTCATACACTTTGATCAAGACGTGCTAGTGTGTGGAATTTTTATAATTTCCTAATTCTAAGTATTTTTGGTACTCCTTTAAATCATGACTCTCTCTCTCTTTTGGAGGATGGCCTTTTATTTTGAAAGTATGGGCTATCTTATTTCTTTCTTTCTTTTTCTTTTTCTTTTCTTCGTGCTCTTTGGCATGCATTCTCTCTTCTTTTTTTTCTCTCATGCCTTTTGGCATGGATATTTTTCTTCTCTCTCTTTTTTAGCATAGCCCATATTTTCTTTTGGCCCATGAAACTTTAGAGAGAGACTCATGAAACATTCATGGAGTAATTATTTGGTGGACGAAATAAGCATGTTTTTGCGTAACACTCTGTGTAAGAGTCAGCTGTTTATTTGTAGGTGTACGTGTGTCTTTGATCATGGGTGCATGGCGAGAATCTCAACAAGGGTCATAACAATTTGATAAAGCTCAAGGCAACAACAAGTAGCATATGACTAAGGTTTTGCATGTATATCATATCATATGGCCTCTGTAGGTATTCATAATCATTGAGGAACTTTGAGTTTTAGCATTTTTAAAATTGAAAACTCGGGATGTCTAGTTTCTCTTAGAACAAAGTCATAGTAAATTCTAGTTGTACCATATCATAACTCACAACAACTTAGAAAAGGAGCATGTATTTGCAACCCACAAATTTTTATGTTTTTAGGATGAGACATTTTTTAGCCAACAAACTTAAATCTTAGGGAATACTAAGTTACAGCCTAGGCACAGATGAATTATAGATAGAACAACTATTCATTATTTAAACTAACGAGAAACTAAACATTCTTAAAACACACATGAGAGTGTAATTCATATTTTTAGTATTTTTATCATATTTTATTTTTTTGGTATTTTTTATTTTTAGATCTTTTAAATGCTAATAAATGCAAAAAATAAATGCAAAAATTTAAAAATGCGAAAAAGATACAAGGTACCTCCGTGGGGGTCCTCCCCAAGCTAGGTCATGGCCTATTGTCCAGGATTGTATCCCATGGACCGTCAATAGGGCACCTGCGCGTCGTGTTGTTGCTTCAGCAGTGCGTTCATTTGTGCTATCTGTTGCTGCTGCTGAAGCTGCCACTAGGTCGTATCCTGCACATGAGTGTTAAGTGTATTTTGTATTTCACCTGTGTGGATTTTCAATCCTCTGAGGCGGGTGTTGACATCTTCCCATCCTTGATCGTTGGAAACAAACTGTCGTGGATGGACAGGTGGTGGTAGCCCCTCAGAGTTGGAGGAGTGAGCTTGGCGCCATGCTGCGTCATCAGCCTCCAGCCATCCCGACCTTCCTGCTTTGTGTTGTTGCGGGGTGTGATCCTAGCCCGGCTGGTACCCAGGTGTGAACCCAGGCACCTGCATGCCGGAAACCACTCCGTATGGTACGCCTGAGGCACAAGTGGTGTCGGTGTTGGCGATGGATGTTGAGAGCTGCCTGCTTCGTTCCTAGTCCTGCTCCGTGTTGACTTGCGAGAAACAGAACTCCTACGTGCTTCCTCTTGCTTAACAACCGTGAAGGTTAGCTCCGAGGACTTATACAAAGAGAGTTCCGGTTAGGTAATGGAATCTCATTTGTATATCTTGGGAAGAAAAATACAAGGTTCCCTGCATCATCAATTTTCAAGTGATGCCCTTGCATCAAGTAATGCTCATTAATACTGATGCGTGGAGTAGAGATGTATGTCACATCTTGTCCATCCAAAGCACCAATACTAGTGGAAATACGTGTTACAAGGGACATGCAAGAGATAGATGTGGAAGCCGTGAATGTTTCTAACCAACATTTAAATATTTCTTTCACAGGAGTAATTTTAATCTTTTTAAGCATGGCATAGAGCAGATGCATTTCAGCATGATAAACAGATCTTATGTCTTATCTAGCAAACAAAGTCATGGTAATCCATTGATGCATGAACCTCAAAGTACGATGGCGAATATTCATATTTTGAGGTTGAAACTTGCCAACTACGTTTTGACCTGAAATTACTCTCCAAAATTCATGGCGATTAAAACCTTTGAGGGCATGATCTAAGTCAATTGAGTATTTTGTACTAAAGCCTAAGTGAGAACTGAGATTTCTCCATGTAAGATAATATTCTTGCTCAAAAGGACAAAAAGTAATCCCATTCTCAACTTCTTGCAAAGTGCATAAAAACTAAATTGTTAGGAGGCAAGAACCTTGCTCCTCGACGGGAGCAATGTTCTCCCATTCAATGGCTTTCCAGATGGTGGTGAATTCAGTGTCCATACCTATCTTTTCGAGGAGGTTGGGGTCGTATGCCGGTGCGTGGATGAACTCGCAGTCCTTGATGAGGTTGTATGCCTGCATCTCCCGTTCTCCCTCCAAATCAAGGTGGGGATTGTCATCACCTTCCTCCATCAGTTGTTCTTGCTCTTGCTCTTCTTCTTCCATTGGCACCATTTCTTCATCTTCATGCATCGGGCTCTCCTTAGGTTCGGTGTAGTGTGCGCTTGAGCTTCCATGAGAGCGACTTGAGCTCGACCCCGTGATCTTCTTGATGGCGCTAGCGATCCTTTTCCCGAACCCGCCCATGGTGAAAACAAGAACAACACGAACAACAAACAATTTCTCGGGCGTGGAGAAGTTAGTAAGAAAAATCTTTGCACCCGAGAACTTGCTTGACTAGCTTGAGCTAAAATTTTTTCAGAGGTTTCTTGCACTAGAACTTTGTTGGAAAATGCTTGGAAGAAATTTGGGAGCATGTGAGTGAGTGGGAGAGTGAAAAAATGGAGAGAGTTTGGAAACACGCTGATATATAACAAAGTTGCTACTAACAAATTCAAAAGATATATCTTCAAATACTTTCCTCCTTGAGAAACACAAATGCACTATAGAGTTTGGAAACACACAGATCGGGTCATGTGATCGTATTTTGAAACATGGATCTAGTCCTGTGATCAAACTCGCGGATCCCATATTGTCCTATACATTGTTTTGAAGTCACAGGCCTCATTCTACAAGGAATGGGCATTCTACAATTTCATGATTAAATTGTCGGACTGTTTGGATGGGCTAATTTGGACTTGCTCATTATTAGCCAGCTATTTATTAGCTCTACTTCTAGCTGGCTAAAAATTAGCTCTAGCCAATCCAAACAGGCCCTATATTGGTTCTATAGCAGGAAGTAAACAAAATTTGACCAACGGCTAGCCTATCACGCAATGCTCAACCTTCTACAATGTCATGATTAAATTCTATATTAGGTTATTCCTTATGGTTCTATGGAAGCAATGAACCAATATTTGACCAACGTCTAGCTAGCCCATCACGCAATGCTCATGATGTATATATACCCATGGAATGTTTTCCTTGTGATCGATGCATTTAATAAGTAAAACTATGATTAGCTATCTACACAAGAATCATTACTATATTTATGTAACAATTAATGCTAGCCATAATCTCATGGTATGATTAGGCAACTTATCGCCATTGTGATTAACAAAAAATGTGACAACTGTCTAACCTATTCGCACAATGCTCATGATGTATGCATGAAATGTTTTTCTTGAGGTCTATGCATTATTTATGAAGCAAAATATGTACACCATATTTTTGTAGTAAGTAAATGCTAACCAAAATATTGTGGTATGACTAGGCGATTTATCATCGCCAGTATAAGTTTCTCTAAGCCCCTCTTTGATCTATATATACAACCCCACCCCTCTTCTCATTTCACCTCAACACCAAAGCATCCAGTACATCTAGGTTGTAGAATTGTAGTAGCTTGCAAGCTAGGTTATTACTAGGTGCCAGTGCTATGGCACGCAGGAAGGTGAATCTTCAGTGGATCTTCAACAATGCTACTCGGCGTGCAATGTACAAGAGACGCTACCAGTCCCTGGGAAAAAAGGCTAGTGAGCTCACCACACTCTGTGGCATTAAGATGTGTGTGGTGGTGTATGGTGACGGTAAGGCCCAGCCGGAGGTGTGGCCCTCTGATGCAGAGGCCAAGAAATTCAAGGACATGCCAAATGTTGGCAGCTACAAGAAGACACAGAGCCAAGAGGAGTTCCTCCAAAGTCGCACAGTGAGGCTCCATGAGCAGGTGAGCAAGTTGGATCACGAGAATCGTGAGCGTGAGACCTTGGTCCTCTTGCATGAAAGCTTGGATATACGTCATCCAGGCCTGGTTGGCACCACCAAGGACGAGCTCATTAGCCTTAGGGAGATGGTGGAGATGAAGATGAGCAAAGCCAAAGCACGGATCCAGCAGCTTGTCGGCGGGCAGGGAGCCCTCCCGGATCCATTGCAGGTGATGCTACCAGTTTCATCCTCGTCGCAGACACAAGCTTCTTCCTACACCTACAACGAGATGCAAATCATGGTGCCACTAGAGGAACACCAGCTGCAGCAGGACTGGCCGCTTGCAAGCCTGCTGGCCCCAAACTATGGGGAGCTCGGTGCTGTGCTCTATGATGGCTTTGTAGGGAGCAGCAGGGATCCCAGCGGCAGTGGTTGTCAAATGATGCAGCCTTACAATCTGGGTTCTTCCTCAGGGCTCCCATGGCCACAGTAGTGCATGGACCTCACTTTTCCAATTGTGCATGGCCAGCTCTTATATGTTTTCGGTTGCATTTACATCTGTTACTCTTAAGAGTCTTGTCCTAGGGTCACCCATTGCATCCCATGTCTTGTGCTTCGTGGCAGAATTGTTCGAGTTAGCCTTCATGTTTTTTTTCATGTCTAAAAATATGTATGCATGCAACCCTCTATCCCTTTCAGATGTTTAGATAAATGATATTACTGGTGGTTCAATTTCGTGGTATTGTTGCTTTATTTGCACATATCTTTTTTTTTTGGGAACTATTTGCACATATCTAGGATATGTATCAAGCACCTACAAACTATGGGATTGGGATTAGACATGTGGGAATATAATGAGTGTGGGTGTAGTTCATTTTACTAAAATAGTAATTGAAGTTATCCGACGGCGAGCCTGCACGTTAATTCTCCTTAGACACGCATGCGTGGGCAAAACAGATAAATCATAGAGATTCTTAAAAAATGAGAAACATCTGACCTTCAATAGGCTCTAGTAATTATCATCACCAATAATTGTCATTTGATATATAATTTTTTCAAAAAAATACAAATCTCTGCCATTATGAAAAATATAATCACAAAGGTAGATGAGTTGATTATCCCGATGATTGAACAATGGGATGTCCCCTTGCTAAGTCAGATCTTCTGTGAGGAGGATGACCAAATTATCAGGTCAATACCGATCTACCTAGATATGGAGGACATCGTAGGGTGGCACTTTGACAACAAGGAGATGTTTTGGGTGAAATCAGCATATAAGGTGCAACGGGCATGTGAAGTGAGATGACAAAGAAGGAATATATAGCATCGGGAGCAAGAGGGAGCATTAGTGAATTTCACTACTATAGAAACGATTTGTAGCAACGTCTCCCCTTTTTTGTAGGGGCGGCTCTATATTTTCAGGAGAAAGCTGTGGCCACTACACTGTCCATTGAAAATAAAGTATTCCATCTGGAGATTAAGCCACAATACTTTGGCGGTTAGAAAGTCATTGCAGAGAAGAGGCATAAGCTTTACACGAAATGTTTCATGTGTGGCAGGCTAGAAGAGGACCGTGGTCACTTATTACTAAAATGCAAAGAAGTGAAAACAGTCTAGAGAGTATTGAATCTTGATGAAGTAAGGTGAAGATTGTTGGAGGCCGGATCAGCTAGGGAATTGATGGAAATGATTCTGGGGCTGAAGGGGAAAGAACAACTCACCGTTGTATTGATTTTGTGGCTGTGGTGGGGGGAGAGAAAACAAAAGAAAAGCGGAAGGGATGAGTTGAACGGTCTGCCACACCACCAGAATGTTTCACTGGAACATTAACATAGACGGTTTTCAGACAGTTTGTGTTCTCATGGACCGTCCGGCGTTCACCCGGACCGTCCGCCAGTACGCCCCATGCACACTGCAGGAGAACTTGTGGCCCCACATGTCAGCCCAGGTGTCCATTTTGTGGAGAGCTGAATCACCAGCATCCTCCACTCTCTCACACTCACTCTCCTTACTCTCACTCACATACTCTCTCTCTAGTTCATCTCTCCACTCTCACACACCTAGAGCAAGTAAAAGGGAAGAAGAAGGGATTGGAGCATCACCACTAGCAAGAAGGCCATGGAGATCAAGTAGGAGCTACTATCCACAAGAGGTTGGGGATTGAAGAGGTAGGAGCCCTCTCTCCCTAACCATTTGGAGCTAGGAGGAGAAGGAGAGCCCAAGAAGAAGAAAGGAGCAAGGTAAGAAAGGGGAACACCCGCTTCTTCACCTTGTTGAGAAGCTCAACAACATTCCCCTAACCCCTTTGGTAAGCATGGATTCGAGCTTAGGCACATTGTCATCACATTCATGAACTAGATCTTCATCACCTAGAAAAACACTCCCAATGACCTAGATGTTAGAGAGATGCAATGTAGCGCTTAGTTTGGATAGCTAGATATGCTCTATAGTACCCTAGGAGCACCCCACAACAACAGATTAGACATGTGTTGATGGTCATTAAACTCCAAATTTAACCATCAACTATTGCATAAATTGAATTGAAATGAATCACAAACTGTAGTTATAGGGTTTGACTCTAACAAGTTCCACGATTTTGGTGCTCTCACTTGTTTTGCAGGATATTTAATTTTTCACTGAATAAAACTATCTCAAATGATAAATTGGAGTGCACCATTGCGAAGAACTCGTCGAGATGATTGAAACGGATATATTATTTGCTATATTTGGAGCTCAGAAGAGAAAGATATTAATTTCGCAAATTAAAGAAGAAGTTCACGTCACCAGGCGGGGCCCACCTCGCACAGCGCCATGCAGCCCATTCACAGGCGGCCACGTGTCGGCAGCGTGCTGGCAGCACGCGCGGGAGAGTGCTGGGCACCGGCAGCGGCTGCGAGGCGGGACTCAGCTGTCCCACGCAGGGGAAGCAGGCCACCGGGCCAGCCAACCAAACGGCGACACACGACACCGAGGGGGCGCACGTGCGCGTGTCGGCGCGGTCAACGCGGGGACACGGGAGGCCGGCCTGGCGGGACACGTGCCCAGTGCTGGTTGGACCTAGGCATCGTTCGCCTAGCACGGACGCGGGAGGGATGAGCCGCTCGCGCTGAGCCGGGCTAGGCACAGGTGGCGCCTGTTGGTTGGTCCCGCAAGGCGGTGGCATGGTTTTGGTCGCCTGGGCGCGGCTGAGCCACTGTAAACGGCCGCCTGTTGGTTGGTCCCGCAAGGCGGTGGCGTGGTTTTGGCCGCCTGGGCGTGGCTGAGCCACTGTAAATGGCTGCTTCAGCTAGCCGAAAGGCCCATTTTCAGCCCAGAAACGTAGACAGAGCACAGTTTTGTCGGTTTAGCTCTGGTTCGGGTCCTAAATGTCTGGTTCTTGTCTGGTTTTCTATGCAGGTTGGTGGGGGAGTTCCTTGGCGACGAAGTAAAGTCATCCACCATCCATACAAGGTCGGTTTGATCCGATGGTTGCTAATAAACAGAGGCGCAAATCGATGACGTGGCACTTTCTTGCCCGCTACTCCACCTTGGCCTATATAAGGACGCCTAGACCCCCTCCAGGAGACACACATCTACACACCCTATGCTCTAGAGCTTCATTATTTCGTACCCTAATTTTAGTAGTGTCCCTCCAGACGATTCTCATCTAGTTGAATTATAGAAAATAGGGAGAGAGGAGAGGAGAGAGATCTGAGGAGGAGCCAGATCTATCGGATTCCTCACAACTTTGTACCTCTACGGATCTGATTCATCTCTGAGTTACATCCAGGTTCTTCTATTGGTATTTTTCATGCCTCTAGTTAATTGAATTCAATCTTTACTATATTTTATTTATGGGAACTCTGCTTGCATCGAGTGCTCTAATTATAAATTGTGATTAGAGTAGTAAACCCTAGTGTAAACGTTGTGTCTAGACTAGAGTTTACCTGAGTTTGCGCCCAATCCTATGGTTAGTTGTGGTAGCCCCAGAGGTGACAGCTCTGTCAGGCCATTGTAATCCATCATGTTTGGATTGGTGTTTCATAGAGCTTAGGCAGCCTTCCTCCGACTACCTTTTTCTCACCTCCTTCGAGAGTCGGAAAGGTACTGTTGCTCCAAAGTAAGTAAAGTACAGTGAGCCTGATCCTTAGTTATCTAGTATAATCCATAGAAAATCCCTCTCAACCCACAAAAACACTTTTCTAATTTTATCATTAGACGACCTTGATTCTTACTAGAACACTTCACGTTCATCGTGGAAATTGATACTTTGGAATACTCCCAGGAGAAAGCTACATCGATATCCATGCGCTTGCGGATTTTTCTGTGTGCGTTAATAAATTTCAACAAGCTTTCTTGAGCCGTTGCCGGGGAATGGTAGCTATGCTAGTTTCGAATAGAGTTCGTCCGTATATCCCTTTACCTTTTTCAACCACCACTACCACATGCATTCCACACCTATCGTTCAACTTTTGGCTCCGAAGGGCGAATTATTGGAGCCTCCACCATCATTGCACCCCATTCTTACAAATGGCTATGAGCTTCGTCCTACTTTCATAGCCATGATTTGGGATCAATCCTTCTCTGGCATAGAAGATGAAAATCCTTACACCCACCTTAGGGAATTTGAGCAATTGTGTTCTTGCCTGACTATTGCTGGCATGACACAAGAGACCATCAAATGGAAATTATTTTCGTTCTCGCTTTTGGGAAGAGCGAAACAATTGTATGCTCATACCGTAGGAGGAGTAAATGTGAATTGGGATGAACTTCGGGACAAATTTTGTCTTGCTTTCTTCCCTTTGTCTCGAATTGCCGCTCTACGAATAGAAGTTCTTACCTTTCAACAGAAGGAGAAGGAGACATTAGGAGCAGCTTGGGCTAGGTTCATGAGCCTTATTAACTCTGGTCCAAACCTTTCCTTGCCTGACCACGTCCTTTTACATCACTTCCATCTTGGTCTTAGTAAGGAAGCTGCTCTCCACCTAGAGATATCTTTAGGAGGTTCATTCTCGCACAAAACCATTAGTGAGGGGAAGGCCATTCTAGAGAAAATCCTTGAAAACATCCCGTACACTTGCATTTTTTACGAGTTTCCTAAAGAAGAAATCGAGCCAAGCCCCGACCAACAAGAGGAGGCACATGCAACTGAATCCAAAATTCCTTCAAATTCTTCTAATGATTTGGTTGCCAAAGAACCTCCCACTAAGGGAACACAACATACTTTGGATGATGATGAACCCCATCCTTCCATGTTCCCCTTTGAAATTTAGTAAGATCTCTTTGAAGATTTTGGGAATGCCTCAAATTTACCAGTTCAAGTGAAGCCTCTGGCACATTTGGTGTCATCAGATGATGACGATGTTCCACACAATGATTCCTTTTTAATGGAACACATCAAAGGACTCTCGGCCATCATGAGCCATGAGTGGTTGGCAGAAAAGGAGTTATCCACTGAGGTAGCCCCAATCATTGCCCCCTCAGATGTTCTAACTTGCATCCTAAAGAAAACAACCATAGAGGCTCACTATAGTCCTACCATTGGGATGAATATCATTTCAAAGGCTTTGGTTGAAAAATTTTGCCCCAACGAGTCCTTGATCCCATCTTATAGGCTTTTGAGAACTCCTACAGGAGTTACTCTTGAAAGTTATGGGGTCATGAGATCTATTCCCTTGCGCATAAGAGGCTTCGAGTACCATCTAGATTTTCATATCTATGACATCTCGGACATGTCCCTCTTGATTGGTGTACCTTTAGGGACACTCTTTCAAGAGAGACCGAAACAAGGTCTCTTGAATTTAAAGCTGGGAAAGTCTCCTATCGTAGTTTCGCTTGCACGCACAAATAACGCGATAGTAGAGCCCAAGCCTGAACAAGACCCTATTAAGGACGTCTGAATGGCATCTCTAGAAGACATGGCCCAACCAGCTCTCGATGATGAACACTTCATTCAAGAAGAGGAGGAGCTGGCAGAGCCTGTTGAGCTAGATCAAATGGAGGTGCCACCACAACCCTCAATTGAGCTAAAACCTCTTCCTTCTGACTTGAAATATGTCTTTCTCAATAACAGTCGAGAAACTCCTGTCATCATAAGTGACAAGCTTTCCCAAGAAGAAACCTGCAAACTTGTCGCTATTCTAGAAAGACATAAATCGGCCATAGGCTACTCACTCCAAGACCTCAAGGGGATTAGTCCCGCTCTCCGCACTCATCGTATCCCTATCGATCCTGATTCTTCACCATCGAGGGAACCACAACGGAGGCTTAACAACGCCATGTGAGAGGTTGTTAAGAAAAAGGTCCTTAAGCTTTTGCACACTAGGATTATTTATCCCGTCCTTCATAGTGAGTGGGTTAGCCCTATCCAAGTTGTGCCAAAGAAAGGAGGCATGAGGGTTGTTAGGAATGAGAAGAATGAACTCATTCCTCAACGAACTGTCACTGGGTGGCGGATGTGCATTGACTACCAAAAACTTAATAAGGCCACTAAGAAGCATCACTTCCCATTGCCGTTCATTGATGAAATGTTAGAACGCCTCGCGAACCATTCCTTCTTTTGTTTTCTTGACGGGTATTCCCGATATCACCAAATCCCAATCCACCCCGATGACCAAAGTAAGACCACTTTTACATGCCCATATGGAACTTACGCATACCGACGAATGTCATTCAGATTATGCAACGCTCCAGCTTCTTTCCAACGGTGCATGATGTCCATTTTCTCCGACATGATCGAGAAAATCATGGAGGTGTTCGTGGATGACTTTACAGTCTATGGCAAAACCTTCAATGATTGTCTTGAGAATTTAGACAAAGTCTTACAACGATGTGAAGAAAAGTACTTAGTCCTGAACTGGGAGAAATGCCATTTTATGGTCCAGGAAGGAATAGTGCTAGGACACAAGGTGTCTTCTCATGGGATAGAAGTTGATAGAGCAAAAATTGAAGTTATTGAATAACTTCCACCTCCCACGAATGTGAAAGGCATTCATACCTTTTTAGGCCATGCAGGGTTCTATAGGCGTTTCATCAAAAACTTTTCTCAAATCGCTAGACCCCTGACTAGCCTCCTAGCTAAATATGCACCTTTCATTTTTAACAATGAGTGCCATGAAGCTTTTCAAATCCTTAAGAAGGCACTCATTTCAGCTCCAGTCATTCAACCATCTGATTGGAAGCTACCCTTTGAGATCATGTGTGATGCTAGCGACTTTGCTGTAGGAGCCGTTCTTGGCCAAACAAAGGATAAAAAGCACTATGCTATATCCTATGCTAGCAAAACCTTGTCCGGGCCACAACTCAATTATGCTACCACTTAAAAAGAGTTGTTGGCTATTGTCTTTGCAATAGACAAGTTTAGATCCTACTTAGTGGGGGCAAAGGTAATCATTTATACAGACCATGCTGCTCTTAAGTACCTCCTCACTAAAAAAGATGCTAAACCTCAATTAATTCGATGGATTCTTTTGCTCCAAGAATTTAACATAGAAATAAGAGAAAGTAGTAGAGAACTTGGTAGCCGATCACTTGTCAAGACTTCAATATAAGGATACACATGAGTTACCTATTAATGACTATCCGAGGGATGACACACTCCTCAAGGTAAGAGACTCCGACCCATGGTATGCAAATATTGTGAACTATATGGTTGCAGGTTATGTTGCACCAGGGGAAAACAAGAGAAACTTAAGCATGAAAGCCGTCTCCACTTGTGGGATGATCCAAATCTTTATTGGGTCTGTGCTGATGGACTGCTATGGAGATGTGTCCCTATGGTTGAAGCCTCAAAAATCATAGAGAGATGTCATGCATCACCCTATGGAGGACATTATGGACCATTCCGTACAAATGCTACGATTTGGCAAAGCAGATTCTTCTGGCCAATGATGTATCAAGATGCAATGGAGTTTGTCAGAAGATGAGCTAGATGCCAGAAACATGGAAACATCAATGCTTGGGATGCAATGCCATTCATGAACAACCTCCAAGTGGAGTTGTTTGATGTCTGGGGAATGAACTACATGGGACCATTCCCAGAGTCTAGAGATGCCGAATACATCTTGGTGGCGGTAGACTACGTGTCCAAATGGGTAGAAGCATTACCATGTCGAGCTGCTGATTCCAAGCATGCCAAGAAGATGTTCCATGAAGTGATATTCCCATGATTTGGAGCACCTCGATTGGTCATCAGTGTTGGAGGGCCACTTTTCATCAACAAGACTTTTCGATAGTTCTTGGCAGAATATGGAGTCAAGCACAACATTGCAACTCCATACCATCCCCAAACAAGTGGTCAAGCTGAAACATCAAATATACAAATCAAGAACATTTTGCAAACGACCATGGATGAGATGGGGAAGAAATGGAAGTACAAACTTCTTGATGCACTTTGGGCATATCGAACGACATATAAGACACCCATAGGTATGTCACCTTATCAGCTTGTATATGGAAAAACATGCCATTTGCCTACTGAATTAGAATTCAGGGCCCATTGGGCAATCAAGAAATGGAACATGGATCTCCACCTAGCTGGCAAGAATCGTCAGATGCGAATATCGAAGCTAGAAGAATGGAGAGAAAAGGCTTATCATAGCTCCAAGATTTACAAAGAGAGAACCAAAAGATGGCATGACAAGAGAATCAAGCACAAGGAGTTCAAGCCTGGAGATAAGGTTCTACTATTCAACTCAAGAGTAAAGCTTTTCGGTCATGGAAAACTTTGAAGTAAATGGGAAGGGCCATTTAAAGTGATTGAAGCCTCATCACATGGTGCCATCACACTCCAAGATGATACAGGTAACACCTTCAAGGTAAATGGTCAACATTTGAAAGTTTTTCTTGAACCCAAAAACTTAGAAGAAATTGACTTGATTGATTTTCTGCAATTTAATGATCCAATCTAGAAAGTTCAATCTTGATCTTATTTTCTTCTAAATCTTAGGCTAATCCACTAGTTCAACAAAATTTTGACTCTCTAGTGTCTCTCACTAGAGGAGTCCCTTGTGTTTTCACCATTTTCTATCTATGAATAAAAGCCAAGTATAGTTTTGGAGAAGTGTGGGGGTGTGCAACACTCCCATTGTGAACAAAAATATTGAAGCACATCATGAACTGGTCAAGGAGCCTGCACATAGCTTTTGGAATTTGGTTTTATCCTCTCTCACTTGTTCATATGCTTCTTATTTTGTACTTGTTTAAACATGCAAATTAAAAAGAACCAAGTTTATACTTAAAGTTAAAATTTTGAAAGTGAATATGAATATAGCTCTTTAAGATTGGCTTGCATAATGTTTATTCCTTACATATACTTGTTGCTTGTGGGAAAAATATCATACAGGAAAATCATATTGACTAAGTTGTTGTGGAGTGTGATATAGTTCTGGCTTAGAAATCCTACCGATTCGAATCAAAATACTCGGAGAATTTGTTTTTGATAAAAATATTATAAAACCATAGTGTCGCATACTCCTCAGTGGTGGCAAATTCCTACTAGAGCCATTTACATACTTTTAGGATACAAACCTTCCACATAAGCTGCTTGCTTGGTGTTGAGTTTTATCAAATCTTGTTGACCCTTGTTGAGAGATTTATCATGCTCCCAAGATCAAGATCATGTACACGCCACATATATGTGCTGCTTCTACACTGAAAGTACGCAAAAACATGCTTTCCATCCACCTCAAAATGTTTTACTCCTATACAATGGGGGTGAGCACAAAAATATGCTTGATAGGTTTATCCACCGAATAAATGGTCCTAGTTGTTGTGAATGTCCCTCTTGAAAAGTTTTATTGTAGAAAAGAGACATGGGGCTATGCAAAAGAAAAAGTGAAAGAAAGAAAGAAATAAAGAAAAGTTGAAAGAAAAAATGGACACAAAAGTGTCCGAGATATTAAAACAATGGGTACTTAGATGTCCGCCATAAAAAAAAGAGAGATAGCCCCTGCTCTTGCAAATATTTGAAGTTTCAATAAGAGAGATATGTTTCAAGGAGCATAGTAGAATCAGGTTAACCACCAAATAATCCACACACATGCACATCTTGATCTAAGAGTATGACATTTCCCTCCTTAGATCCGGGATTTGACTTTACAATATATGCAAGGTAAGTATGCTACATATTTTATCCCTACCTGAACTCCACATAGACCTTTTTAGAAGTAGGAAGAAAAAGAAGGCATTGCTGTGATGCGCCTTGGTGAAGAATCATACACCATTGAGCGATTGAGAGTACCATTTGAGGAGTATAAAGTGAACTATGTTTTTCTTATGAAAACTATAAAACCTCCCAGTTACTAAGATGAGAATTTGGGAAGATGACTTCGCTTCGAGAGCCGTTCCACTTCTCAACCACTCAAGGAGATATGTTAGCCACTCCACATATCCCGCAAGTATAAGGAATGTTTTGGAATAATCGGGATGCTAGTTCCATATCTTGAATAGCTATTCTGTTTATCTTAACCTTTACTCGAGGACGAGCAAAGGACAAGTGTGGGGGAACTTGTTCATGGTCATTAAACTCCAAATTTGACCATCAAATATTGCATAAATTAACATGGAATGAATCACAAACTATAGTTATAGGGTTTGACTCTAACAAGTTCCACGAGTTTTGGTGTTCTCACTATTTTGCAGGATATTTAATTTTTCACCGAATAAAACTATCTCAAATGATGAATTGGAGTGCACCATTGCGAAGAGCTCGTTGAGACGATCGAAATAGATATATTATTTGCTATATTTAGAGCTCATAAGAGAAAGATATTAATTTCGCAAATTAAAGATGAAGTCCACGTCACCTGGTGGGCCCACCTCGCACAGCGCCATGCAACCCATTCATAGGTGGCCACGTGTCGGCAGCGGGCTGGCCGCCAGCGTCGACCGCATGTGTAGGAGAGTGCTGGCTGCTGGCAGCGGTTGCGAGGCGGGACCCATCTGTTCCACGCAGGGGAGGCAGGCCACAGGGCAAGCCAACCAGATGGCAACACGTGGCACCGAGGGGGCGCACGCGCGCGTGTCGGCGCCGTCAACGCGGGGACGTGGGAGGCCGGCCTGGCGGGACACGTGCCCGGCGCTGGTTGGTCCTAGGCGTCGCTTGCCCAGGCACGGACGCAGGACGCGGGAGGGCTGAGCTGCTCGCGCTGAGCCGGGCCAGGGACAGGTGGCGCCTCCTGGTTGGTCCCGCAAGGCGGTGGCATGGTTTTGGCCGACTGGGCGCGGCTAAGCCACTGGAAACGGACGGTTCCGCTAGCCGAAAGGCCTATTTTCAGCCCAGAAATGCAGACAACACAGTTTTGTCGGTTGAGCTCCGGTTCGGGGCCTAAATGTCCGGTTCTGGTCTGGTTTTCTATGCAGGTCGATGGGGGAGTTCCATGGGAACGAAGTAAAGTCGTACACCATCCATACGTGGTCGGTTTGATCTGGTTGCTAATAAACGGAGGCGCGGATCGATGACGTGGGACTTTCTTGCCCGCTACTCCACCTCGGCATATACATGGACGCCCAGACCCCCTCTAGGAGACACACATCTACATACCCAATGCTCTAGAGCTTCATTATTTCATACCCTAATTGTAGTAGTGTCCCTCTAGATGATTCTCATCTAGTTGATTTATAGAAAATAGGGAGAGAGGAGAGGAGAGAGATCTGAGGAGCCGAATTTGTCGGATTCTTCTCAACCTTGTACCTCTACGGATCTGATTCATCTCAGAGTTACATCTAGGTTCTTCTATTGGTATTTTTCATGCCTCTAGTTAATTGAATTCAATCTTTACTATATTTTATTTACGGGAACTCTGCTTGCATCGAGTGCACTAATTATAAATTATGATTAGATTAGTAAACCCTAGTGTAGACGTGGTGTTTAGGCTAGAGTTTACCTGAGTTTGCGCCCAATCTTATGGTTAGTTGTGGTAGCCCTAGAGGTGACAGCTCTATCAGGCCATTGTAATCCATGGCGTTTGGATTGGTGTTTCGTAGAGCTTAGGTAGCCTTCCCTTGACTACCTTTTTCTCACCTCCTTCGAGAGTCGAAAAGGTACTGTTGCTCCAAAGTAAGTAAAGTATATTAAGCCTGATCCTTAGTTATCTAGTATAAGCCATAGAAAATCCCTCTCAACCCACAAAAAGACTTTTCTAATTTTATCATTAGACAACCTTGATTCTTACTAGAACACTTTGCGTTCCTCGTGGAAATTGATACTCTCATGGCACGACTGCATCTCCATCTCCGTCTCCTTCAAGGCAGTCTCCCCCTCCTTCGCCTCCTGCACCGCAGAAGCGCTATAAGAGGCCCCCACCCCCGGTGAAGTTCCCATTGAAGAAGAAAGCCAGCTATCGTAAAACAAAGTCCCTCGAGAAGCTGCCTTATGAGAAGTCTGAAGAGGAATCAAAAGCGGTGGCCCAAAAAGATTTGGATAACTAGCGAAAGTTTAGCAGAATCAAGAGCAAAAAGGTTGGAACTTTAGAAAAATCTGCCAAAGCCGCACTACATAGCTCAACGAGAACTAAGGAAAAAATTCATTCAAGTGGAGAAAAAGCATCCTAAGGCATTTAAGCCCCCGCCATTATCGGACTATGAACGCTCTCTCGACAAGTCATCTAAGGCGACGTAGAAAGCGAAGAGAGCAGGGAAAGATGTTTCACAGCTCGGGCAGCAATCTAAGCAATCTATCGACCTGCTAGTTGTTGAGGATGATTGTACAAATGCACAAGGCGGTCAAATTGATAGGGAGGCACTCCAAGACTTCATGGACACAACAGGTCTCACACCTCAACAACTCATTGGGGGAGGATTGATAGCAATAGCCAAATTTGATATTTACCGGACCTATGTGTATGGCAGGAGTCTTATCAACCCTAAGTCCTATTCATCACTGGGTACGCAAATGTTCTTTTTAAACAAGTGGTACTTAAATGCGTGTGCGAACAAAGAGGCATGGCTTCTTGCCAGAGTTAGACCAGAGCATTACTTCAATGGCTATGACATTATACATATTGAGTTCAATGAATTACACCAACTATTAAACCGGGACGCTCTTGACAAATCTCTCCTCCATTGCTGGTGTCTGTAAGTGATTCTTTCTACAATTGAAGTATCTTGCTTATTAGTTCATTGTCTATATATAGTTATCCTCACACTATATATATTCTTTTGTACTATATAAATGCAAATATGAGATGCTGAAACTAAAGAAAAAAATGTTAACTGATGTTGGTATCATGGATCCGAATCACACATTCAAGGACATGGTTACTCCATATGATAGATGGCGACCTCAAGTGGAGAAGAATCTGTTTAGATTCTTAGATAAGCAACATGACAAGACACTGATATGCTTCCCTTACAACTTCAAGTGAGTGTTAATGTCTTGTGCCCATTTTATTTTGCTTACTCCATGTTGACTTTAGTTAATGAGTTATGCCTACGTATAAACATGTAGCTTTCATTGTATATTGCTGGTCATTGAGATATGCCCAGGAGTTTTGTAAAGATCTTTGCCTCAGCGAGAAAACCTCGAGGAGATTACCAAGAAATGATAGATATTCTCCGGTGGTAATTTTAGTCTCGCACACTGTTGGTGTTTATTAATGTGTCACTTGTTTTAAGTACTTAGCCACCTTTTATAAACCTATACCTCCTAGCTTTAATAGATTGTCATCCCTAGTGATGATGCCAGAGATATGTGTTGGTACTACATTGTATTACTAGAATAACACTAAGCAGTTCTTATTAATTCAAGTGACTAGAGAGAATATATATAAATCTAAGAATACAAAGTATCCGCAAGCGCACGGATAATATACCATTGTAGCATTTTACATGAGAGTATTTCAGGTATCGTTATTTACATTTTTACCACTAGGAAGGTCTAGCATGGATATGTATTAATAACTTATACTATTGAAGGAGAAATAAACCATAGCCAATATTCTACTCACAACAGGGGTAAGTCAAAAGATAAGAGATGTATAAATGATAAGTAATGAGAATAATAAATCACTCAGAGCACTCCTTTCTATAGCATTAGCATGATCAAGTAGAATATTAGAGGAATAATTCCTAAGTCATTCTTAATTATGAGTCAAAGCATACATTTGATTAGTTCAATTGCACCTAGTAATCATGGCTAAGATCATCATCATATCTACACCTAAGGGATATTACCAAGAAAGATTGAGGGCAGAGCTCGTTCTACCTTTGTAATCGAACCCTACTTGCACCTATATTTGGGGAGTGGACTACAAAGTACTCAACGGGAGTGTCACATCCGCGATCTACCACATGACCTAGAATATAGGGTATATCCACAGGTAAACAACGTATAAGCACCACGCTTACACAACGTCGACCACCCACCCCGTGTACATCAGAGTGAGAGCTATATGAACTTATGCATAAACACAATGATAAACTAGCTATACTAAATATATAATCAAAGTAGACGTTGAACATCATAATGAAGAACATTAATAAGATGAACACGGAGATTGTCATAACAATTGTAACTAGCATATAAAAATAATGGAGAAACAAGAGAGAGAGGGGTACAAAGTTTATACCAAACCACGCTCTTGACAAGATCAGGAATCCAAGCTAAGTCCAACTTGCCTCCATCTAGATCTATCCTAACTAGCTATGCTATGGAGGAGGAGCTTTGAGGATATTAGGGTTTCTGTCTTCTCAAATGACTTGATGACTAGGGTTATGCCTGGGGGGAGAGGTAGGGGCTAGATTATATAGCCCTGAGGGTCCAACGTGAGCCCTTGGATCAAACCGACTTAAGCAATGGCCTAGATGCATCCTCAAAGGCGGTGGGAGACTGACATACGAACCTGGCCGATAGGTGGGCCCAGGGGGGCCGGTGGCCCAACCTGTCAGGGGGTGGCCCTCCTCTTCGGTGACATGGCTTCTGGACCCTTCTAGAATCTTCCCATGTAGGTACCACAATAGAACTCCATATTTTTCTTTGATGATTAGGTCCTCCTTGGCGGTTTTCTGATTAAACCCTGCTGGAAACACAGATTCACAAAAACTCATAGAATTTATTAGTTTAAACCCCTAAACCTTCATTGGTGATTATACTTATGCCCTTATATATGTTTGGTTGACGGTTTAAATTGGTTGTTAACTACCGTCAACAACTCCCCCAAGATTACCTTTTGCTAGTCCCTTAGCAAAACTAAACTTAGTAAATGGAATCTGGAGTTTAAGGATTTTGAAAGCATTGAAGCAACTCCTCAAAAGTACACATGCGTTCAAACAAGAATTCTCCTCCGGATTAGAATAAACCGATCTGACTTTCAAACTTACCCATATTATCTTCAACCATGGGGCTTCTCAGCCTTCACTTGGATCTTGAGCAATTGAAAGACAGAACGATCAAGTCAAGCACTATGTCTCAAGTTCTTTATTCTACCATTGCTCCGGAGTTTTTATAGATTTTCAAAATAAAACTCAGAGCTTCCTATTGTATGACACTCTCAAGTCTCTCAATATATGTGGTATTTATGGAACCTCACCAAGACAATAATGGTGTTATGCCTTTCTCTTCCTACATCTAAGGCTTATGTGGAGCTCATAGGTAGGGAGAAAGTATAAAAGAGCATACTTGCAATACATATATTGTAAAGTCAAACCTCGGATCCAAAGAGAGTTAAGTCATACAATCAAATTAAGATGTGCATGTATGGATGTATATGGTGGATATATATGGTGGCTAACCTAATTCTACTTTGATCCTTGAAAACATATCTCTCTTTTGAAACTTGAAAACAACCTTGCAAGAAAATAGGGGTTATCTTATCCATCTTTTTTTAGGCAGGCATCTGAGTACCCATTGTTTTCAATATCTCAGACACTTATCCATTTTTTCATCTCTTTTTTATGAATAACTTTTGCATAGCCCCATGCTTCTTTTCTACAATGAAAACTTTGAAGAGATAACAAGAAGAACTTGGAGCATTTATTTGGTGGATATCTACGAAGAATATTTTTGGTGTTTACTCCCAGTATCAGAGTAAAACATTTTTGGGTGGATCTAGATGGAATGGCATGTTGTTGCGCCTACCCCCAGTGTAGGAGTAGTGCATAATTAGGTGGTGTGTACGTGATCTTGATTTTAAGAGCATGACAAACCTCTCATAAGGCATCAACAAAGCTTGACTAAACCCAATTCAAAACAAGCAGCATATATGAGTGAAAGTTTTTCTAATCTAAATATCATATATGGCTCTGGTAGGAATTCAAGCTTTGTCATACAGGAACTCATCATATAGGATTTTCATATTTTTCAAAAGGTAAATCTCCAGAACTCTAGTATCACTAGGAACAAGATAAACAACAGCTCAGACCTTCTCATATCATATCCGTCAATTACCAAGACTTAGATCAAGCATATGATACCCACAAGTTTCAAGTTCAAAGTAAATTCTTATATCAAAACAGTCGCATCCAAAACTCGAGAGAATTCAAGACCAAAAACTAGGTACTTGAAAAGAATCATGATAGAGCAACTAGTCATCATTTCCATTGCAAGAGATTATCCTTAGAGTCCTTTAATTCTTAAAAATAGAAAACTAGACACACACTTTTATTTTATTTTTCATTTTAAGAACATATCTTACTATTATATATATAGCTAAGATAAACTTTTTATTTTGTTTTTGTTTGTTATGCATCTTTTTATAACTTGAGCAAATATATAGAAAACTCAAAGATAGTAAAACCAAAAACGGAAAGAAATACTTAGCTAGATACATGGGGGATGCTCCTCCCCCAAGCTGGATGTTGTCGTGGTCTTTCTTAAAATCTCTCTCATCCTTCTAGAAGTTATTTTCCTCAAGTAGCGGGTGTAGCAGCGGCTCGAGAAAATGTACTTCGGGTGGATGGCTTTACTCTTGATCATCCTGCAAAATACTCTAGCAAGAACACCAAAAACTTGTGGCACTGATTAAGATAAGGGGTTAGTGGTCAGTCATTTAGAGATTTGTTATCCTTGGGGTTTAGACAGATTTCCTAATTGACAAAGTTCTAGTAGGATGTCTATTTATATATTTTTGGATTTTTTTATTTATATAATGCATAAAGAAGTATGTATGCATGTTTATTTTTATGCCACCACAGTGAATATTCTCGTGGGTGTTTACACACCGCAGATTTATTCACATGGGGCTTAGGATTTTTTTAATGCAATGATGTAATGCAGTAATGGAACTTTTTATTTTTCTTTTCTAAATGCAATGCTAATGCAGAAAACTAAATTTGCTAAAGTGAAAAATACTTCATACAATGCTAAAAGTAAATATGGATAACTAATGATGTTACCTCATGGCTTGGACAGGACTTGGCTAGAGAAAAGTCCATTACTTTATGGGTGCATCATCCGGTCCCGGCGATGGAGACTCTCATGATTGCGCCTCTTGTGACACTAGTGACAATGTTACCTTCTCCTTCCACACCTGCTTGGTCTGTGGACTTGACTTTGGTGGAGCGGGTTCATCTTTTACAACTCCTTCAAGTTCCTTATCTTCCTCCCATTCATTCATTGGAGATTGATTCTTCTGGTTTTGGGATGATCGACGCCTCCTCCTGGAGCAGGATTTCTTTGGCTGCTGATAAGTAGTTTAACTATTAAAATAACAGCGTACCTTTTCTCTAGAGAATTGGAAGTAGACTTGTCCAGATCCGATGTAGATGATCGCGTTGGTGGTGTTGAGGAATGGTCTTCCAAGAATGATGGGTGTATCATCTTCTTCTTCTTCTTCTTCACCCATGTCCAAAACCATGAAGTCGGCAGGGGCATAGTGATCATGTATTCTTACCATAATATCTTTTGCTATCCCCTTTGGGAATCGGATTGATTGGTTTGCCATCTGCAATTGTATATATGTAGAGAACAAAGGTTCTTCACCAAATAAATATTCATACGTTACCTTGGACATTATGTTGACTCCCGATCCAATGTCGAAGAAGGTCTTGTGGAATATTCTTTGTCTAATGGTACACTCGATTGTTAGTACATAGGATCATCCTTCTTGGCAAGGAATGGCGAAGCAAGGAGGTGGTCGTACTCTGATCGGAGTGTGTTGATCATGTTGATTGTCTCTTCATGTGGATGACTGGTCTTGTTCTTCCTTCTTCTTCTATTCTTCTTCTTCTTGGTCACTGTTGTCACTTCGGGCAAATATGCCTTTTTGCGGATGTTCGGGAGATTGCAAGATACGATTTTTGAAAGAAAACTTCTCCTTTCTATCCTTGATTGTGAAGCAGATCTTGGCACTGTCCACGCAGATGATGGCTTTAGCGGTGCTTAGGAAAGGTTGGCCCAAAATAATGGGTGCCCTTACATCTCCACCTATTTCCAAAACCACAAAGTCTACGGGAACATATGATTGTCCCACTCAAATAATGGCATCTTCAAGAATTCCCTTGGGGTAAAAGAGTGACTAATCTGCATGCTACAAATACATATTTATGTACAACAAAGCATCCCCATTAATTCAATCATAGATTACCTTAGGTACGATGTTGACACTTGCTCCAAAGTCACAGACAGTTTCTTGAAAAATGTGAGGTCCAATGGCGATGGGGATAACAAGTCTTTCTAGATCGCTCTTTTTCTCAGGCAAGGTATAATCTATCCACCTTCCCATTGATGGCTCCGTGTAGTAGTAAGCTGCATTATGAATATCGACAAGATTTGCAGTTTCTAGATCTTCCGGTTGCCCCGAAATCTTACCTTTATCGGATAGAGGAACAACAGTCGCTAGCTGAGCTATTTGTGATTCTATCATTTTATTAAAGCTATGCTGGTTCTTAATGGCAGCACAAAGCTATCCATTCTATTATTTATGTTCTCTAGAATTTTATCATTGGAAGCTACCTTTCTAGATAATCCCTCCATAATTTTGGATTGACCAGCAATTAATTCTCTCAAGGGTGGTTGATTGAAATTATTAAAATTATTACCGTGATAGTTACCTTGATAATTACCTTGGTAGTTCGGCCTTTGTTGCTGGTTTCATCCTTGATTCTACTGAGGACGAGAGTAATTGTTGTTGTTGACAAAATTAACATCCTCATGAGTCTTAGGATAGTTATTCCCTGAATGCCCAGTGCTTCCACACACTTCACATGTCATGTGAGAATCATAAATGTGCATGACTTCTTGCTTCTCATTGGCTCGATCTTCAAGCTTCTTCATCAACAGGTCCATCTTGGTGGATAGCATGTCTACTTCCTTGAGTTGATGCATACCTCCACCTCTCTTGTGGGTCTGAACACGTTCTTCATTCCAGCCTTGGTTGGAGGCCATCTTCTCCAAAAGAGTGGCCGCAGCTGGAAGTGTAAGTGACAAGAATGCACCTCCAGCAGCAGCATTGAAAGGACCTAGGATGTCGCCTAGAGGGGGGGTGAATAGGCGTTTCTAAAAATTAACAACTTTAAATGCGGAAACAATTAGAAAGGGGAGTTTCCAAAATGGAAACTCCAAATTAAGAGTACTACCACCCCTCACAAGTTAGCCACAGAGTAAACAAGGTATAAAGAATATATCTAGAAGTTACAACCCTGCAACACCAAGTTAGAACAGAGAATAAATATTTTCAGTGCTGGCAGGAAATACCGGATGTGTCCAGTATGAATACCGGACGTGTCCGGTATACACGATTTCTGCAGATCGGCCCCGAACTTGCTCCTTTCGATTTCTATCTTCAAACCAAACTGCAGGCACCTAATAGAGATGACAATATACACAGAGAACCTGCAGAATAGCTAGAGCAACACAAATATCAAATGAAATGCGAATTGAGACACGATATTTGTTTTACCGAAGTTCGGACTCGTCCAAGTCCTACTCTCCGTTGAGGGGGCTGCGGACGACCCAGCGAAGGTCAGCCCTAGAGGGTACCACGAAGGTCACTCTAGTCAGAGTCTTTTCCAACTCCTTTTCCTCCTTCCACTAAATGATTTCGAGGCGGCAGAATTGACCGTTACAAACTTTCCGAAGCAACCACAATCTCTCGGTTGCTCTCCGGCGACGCCTAGCCGTCTAGGACCGAAGAGTCCAAGAGTAACAAATGCAAATCACAAGATTGACAATATGCATAAGTGCTCAAGTGGTGGCTTGCTCTGTTTTTCAAACTCTCTTAACCCACATATTGATTTTGCAATTTGGATCACACACTCACTAAGAGAGGGCGTAGGAGACTTGGCAAGGCTCAAAAACGTGTGTGTATATCAGCAGAATCAGCAGCCTCCAAAGGTGGAGGCTTGGGGTATTTATAGCCCCCTTGAAAAATTAGCCGTTTTATAGCCGTTGCAATACCGGACACGTCCGGTATGACTTACACTGCCCCAACGGTAACTAAGTTAAAGTGAAGTTATGAGGCGTCGGAACTCCCGATGAATGCTAGAACTCCCGACTGCCGGAACTCCCGACTCACATCGGAACTCCTGATCCTCAGCAAATTTGAAAACCATGTAACTGAGTTAAAGAATATGAGGTGCCGAAACTCCCGACACATGCCGGAACTTCCGACTGTCGGAACTCCCGACTTATGTCGGAACTCCCGACCCTCAAGGCTTTGGAAAACCAGCCGTTGGCCTCTGGCCGTCCATATCGGACACGTCCGGTATGACCAGGACAGTGAACTCTCCAAATTATTTAAATTGCGAGACGTCGGAACTCC